>JAVALU010001076.1:0-17896 GCA_030770095.1 Gila robusta | reverse complement strand
GCAGCTTTAATTATTATTATTATGTTATTATTTGCATTATTATTTACATTAGTGCAATTGGTCAAATCGGTGTTACCGTGAGCAAATGAATTGCATTCCCGCTTGAAACGAGCGTTCGTAAATATTTCAAATAAAAGTTCCGCTCATTCTCAAACGTGTATCACTGGATCATGGATAATCGCGAAGTTGTTGTGTTTGGTGCTGCTGTATTGTATTTGCGGAGAAGACGTCGGACTCGGAGATTTTGGGTTCATGACACCCTCCAGGACCGTTATCTATATGCAAACAACGTGATATGGTGATATCATAAATGATAGGACACCCAGCAACGGTGATGATTAGCTTCTTCTCCATTTTCTCGGAACTAATGTTTTGGTAGGAACGAAAGTTTACATGGTATGTTTCTCTGGAATCAGCCAGCGCGAAGGACGTCTATATTCCGATTGGTTGCTGGCTTTTGCCGCTGCTTGCCGCTGAACCGCGTCATAGCTCATTACCATAAAGTTGAGCTACTTTCAACTTTCTGATTGACGCCATAGTTGCCAAGTCCGCTTATAATACGCGACTTTGGGCTTTTTTTTTTAGTAAGTCGCGTTAAAACAGCACAGGTTGCGGGTTGCGTTTTTTTGGGCTTATTAAAAAAAAAATATGGTTGCTTGTTAGGAAAATCTGACAAGCAACTTTGTTTTCTTTACATCTATGGTCACGGTTGCCGTTTTTTCAATCTCTAATACATTGATTGACACTGTCTGCTCACAGCTATAGCCAATCAGTGCAATCATATAAGTGCTGTGGCGTAATTCATCAAAACATTCCGCCGAATCCGCCCCCTTATCCCCCTCATTGGAGAAAAATCCCGTTCAACATGCAGGCAGGCGGCGCGCGCGACGCTGTAATCCAAGCTATGATAGAGTAAATAAATACACATATTTCATATTTCTACAAACAATGCTTCCAACGAAGTGGTCCAAGTATGGCAAAAAGTACAACAAAGACTGGGAAAAGGATAAACAACTTAAAGACTGGATAGGTCAAGTGGTTGGTGATCAGAGTAAAGCGATGTGCAGGTACTGTAAAACGGAGATTCGTGCTCACCATGGAGACCTCCTACAACATGTAAGCACAGAAAAACACAAGCGGAATGCCAAACCATTTTCCTCAACACGTCTAACAGACATCGGTTTTACAGTGTCAAAACCTTCGACTACAAATCAAATGGCTGAGCTTCAGCTAGCAAGCTATATAGCTTGCCACACAGCAGTTAGTTCAGTTGATCACTTGGGTGAATTGGTAAATTCGGCCTTTGAAAAGGACGTGAGCATCCATCGTACAAAATGTACAGCAATGTCATAGCCCCCTGCATGTTTAAAGACTTGCTAAAAGATATTGGAGAGGCTCCGTATTCACTGGTAATCGACGAGAGCACAGATGTCGCTTCGGTAAAGCAGCTGTGTGTGGTAGTGCGTTACTTCAATGCTGATCATCAACTTTCTTTGTCAACTCCAATTCCTCTTTGTCAACTAAATCATACAAAATTATTATAAATAATCATTGCTAAAAGCCAGACGATTTGGTCTTTAAAAAACATTTGCTATTGTCAAGTCACCTTTATTTATACTAGTGCAAAGTGCCCTAGCTAAATCAGTTTTTGTGTGTGTTTTTAGTAATTGTTGGTTTGGTGTGTTTGAGTGCTCATTGTTACAATTAAACAGCAAAAGTTCAGTGACATTTTTATTTGTGCATGGTAGAAAGCAAATACTGACACTGACATACACTGTATGCTCTTACACAGGAGCCTAAACTCTGAGAAAACGATAACGTTAAGCGCACCAGAATAAAATATAATATTCAGAATTAAACAGTGTAGCTGACTTACAGATTCAGTTAACATCCACAAATGAATTAGCGCGACGATTCAGGGGAGGTTCAGACCTTGGCTGGAGCAGCTACACAGTGAACTCCGAGAAAACGCTACGCTTGAGCAAACAGTTTGTGAATAGGCTACTACAAATGATGGCCGTGAATAAAATATAATATTCAGATATTTTTAAACCACAACCCTCTAATGTCAGAATGTTTATTTTGGGGAGTGGCCACTCAGTGTGCAGTGTGAGCCAGAGTGGCCAGCGGCTAGAGCGGCAAAAGCCAATGTGTGCTTCTTTTACTGATATATTTACTGATATCTTTTGCATTTCTAATCCAAACAACGTCAAACTTGGCACTGCACTTACTCGTGCCCGTAGCAAAACACCTGTCAAGTTTGAAATCCATCTGACTAACGGTTCGAGAGATATGCAAATAACAGAAATGCCCGTTCAAAATCAGTTTTTGTGCGTGTTTTTAGTAATAGTTGGTTTGTTGTGTTTGAGTGCTCATTGTTACAATTAAACGTGTTCTGAAAAGTTCAGTGACATTTTTTCCAAACAAAATCCTTGAAAAAATTATAAACGACCCCGCCAAATCACAGAGATTCCGATTCGCACTGGACTAATATTATCACAGGACCTCGGTGTTCGGCAAAATATGGTAGGTCATTTGCGGGGGAATTTTTACTTTACAAATTACAGATATGGCCGATTCGCACTGGATTAAGATCACAGACAACCTCCGCAATTATTACAAATGACTAGAGGTTACCAGGTAATACTTATCCCGTGCGAATAGGGCTATAGTCATTCATATTTCTGAGGTCAATCATCATACATCATACATTGTATACATCATACACTGGTCATTGGCCAGAGGAGAACTTTTGAGAGCTTTTGGCATGCTTAGTTGGGGACATTTAATATTCTTATTAAACATTAGACATTATTATATCTGCCTGCATTGACACTATTATATGAGAGCTGAACTGAGCTGGACAATGACATCAGTTTTCTCCAGAGCGGCTATATATATATATAAATTAACTAAATTAATAACTTTTTACAACAAAAATTAACCATCACTGAACTTACTTAAGCTGGACTATGATACTATTTTCTTCTAGAAACAAACTTTGTTGCATTATTTTCCTGTTATCTCTGTAAAGCTGCTTTGAAACAATCTGTAGGGCTATATAAATAAAGGTGAATTGACTTGACTTAAAGTGCCCCTTTTATGCTATTTTAAAGTTTCCTAATGTTGTTTTGGAGTCTCCTACAACAGGTTTACATGCATCAAAGGTCAAAAAACTGTTTAATTTCCTCATAATATACATTTGCACATCACCACATTTTCAATGATTGTCAAACGACTCGTCAGATGAATCAGTCTCTCTAAATCCCTCCTTTCCGCGAGCTGCTCTGCTCTGATTGGCCAGACAGCTCAGTCTGTTGTGATTGGTTTACCGCTTACGAAAGCGGTAAACCAATCAATTTTTGCGTGTCGAAAAACAAAAACGCCGATTGCCAAAACAACGTCAGCTCTGCTTGTCCTGAGGCTTCCTACACCGTAAACTAAACACTGTAATGTGTCTAAAACTAAACAATGACGTCGATTTTACCATATCAATCCGAGCGCGAGTCCGATGATGAAACATTGGAAGAACTAGTTATTCAACCCGAACCTCCATCGCAAGGACGACTCGAGCAGGACGTTTCTCAGTGATACGCTACTCAGTTTGAGGTACATTATGAGATGTTGCAACTGTAATTCCTCACCATCAGCATTAACAAGTGCATGTCTATCAACAAACTGATTATTTTACTTGTACTAATATATTTACAGAGTATTTTTCTAATATATTGCAGTGAACATGTGGAAACTGTATAACAGTGCATGTATGCAATGTATACATTAGTCGAGCTCTAGCATAAATGACGGATGTAACATAAATCTTGCTCCATGCTTAATCTTTCCTCAAAGTAGTGAGAACGACAGATAATCTGCATTAATAGACACAGTTTTATGTAATAGTGGCCCACAGCTGATTACCAGAAGTATTTCAGTAAGACAGTAATAACATGAGTTAGCAGGAGATCTCCACAATATAAAACTCAGAACTAAGTATTTTGAACACCATCTTCAAGAGCAAGCGGTTTGCGCATCCTGCATTGAACTCCAAGATTTGAGAAGCAGTCGTAAGTAAAATAAAGGGAACACAGCAAAAGTTTAGGATTATACTGCTGTGGTATCGTGGTAAAAATTAATTTTAACCACTAATTCTTGACATGCTCGTCCTTGGGCAGTGAAAAAAAATGGCTTTACCTTCACATTGTAGAGCACAGCGTCTTGTTTTTCTTGGTGTCTGCGTCTTGTATATAATATACTGTATATATATATATATATTATTGCGCAGCTCCCCCTGTCAATGTTATAGCACTCCCTCAGCACCTGCGTTAAAAATTATCTGGTGCTGCCCCTGCTGCATGTGCAATAAGTGCGCGGGCAATATTTTAATGTTTCGTCTTGACGTCACAACGAAACAGCTTATGACTCGTTTGAAAAACGATTAATTTCATTGACTCAGAGTCGACTCTTACTTTTGAAAGACAATAACTTTATATACGGTGCACTTTCAGATTTAAAACTTTTTAGGATGCTTTCATTCACTTAGAGCTATGTTTCACACTACATGAAAGGTCATTTTCAAAAATCCATAATAGGGGCCCTTTAACAATCACCACGATAAGCTGTTCACTTTTGAGGGAACTCAACGTTGCATCATGATGTTGATGCTTTAGGAACACTTCTGTCCAACCTGTGTCTGAGGCCCTGTCCACACGGAGACGCGTTTAGTTGTATACGTAAAAATTTTGTATCGTATCGGCGTTTCGTCCAGACGGATCCGGCGTTTTTGACTGAACCGCTATTTTTTTTAAACCGGATCCCAGAGTGGATTAATCTGAAAACGACACCCTTGCTTTTTCGTGTGTACAGCCAATCCGTATATTTTGTGAAACGATGATGTATGGTGAATACACGTGTATTCACGTGTAACACGTGTCGCCCCACGTTTGATTTATTTATGTTTTATTTATGTAATTTAAAAGTATTACATATCAATCAAGTTTCCTTTCTCTTCAGGTGAAAGTGCGAGAGAGACTCTCTGCTCAAAATGGGGTGAGTAATGGCAGCAGTCCTCCTTTAAAGGGCATGTCTGATGAAGAGGACAGAAAATCACATGCTGAACTCCAAAAGCTGCGGGACACCGTGACCCACCGTGATAACGAGATCAGTATCCTTTACTCAACTTCATAATAATATAGTTATTTTATAAACCTTAGATTTTGTGTCTCACTTGGTCTAATTTAAATATGATAAATCTGAGGTGCTAAAACAGTCTAATGATCACTCTGTTGTTGCTTTATTCTCAGCCCAAAAAAAGTAGGTACACTTAAATTGATTTCCAATAAAGTATAACAGTCTGGTTAATGTAAATGATGAATAATGAAAAATATTATTCAAATTTATGCAAATAAAATCTAATAACTGGATGTTTTATATAGTTTGTTATACTTGATATTTTTTCACCGTAATTTTTTCTATCATGATAACTCTAAAGATTTTAGCATGGTAATGAACATGACACTGTTAATGTATTTGGTCTTGGCGTAATAGATCTACTACGCTGCTGCTGCTGCTGATATTGCTGCTGTAGTTGTAGATTATTGCTGCTGCAAGAGCAAGTGCATGGGCTTGCTACTGCCAATATAAACACCAATACGCTGCTGTGGCATGTAAGACATACTGCTGCTGCACAAATAGCATATAAAATTGCCTCCAACACAGCTGAAAATGAACAAGCCAAAATGTGTATTTGCTGCTTTAGAATGTTGAACACACTGCTGCTATATGATAAGCAGGAGACAAGATGAATGATGCCCCTCCCCAAAAAACAGGCAGATCAATCGACACGACATACTGCATGTACTGCTGCTGCTCCGAGAGCCATAAGAACCACAAGTTTGCTATGTTTGTGTGCCTTGACCTGCTTTGACGAATAGCTTAACACTAGTGGACTACTGCAGTGTGTACCTGGTCGCTTGACCAAGTCAAGTCACCTTTATTTATACACTCACCTAAAGGATTATTAGGAACACCATACTAATACTGTGTTTGACCCCCTTTCGCCTTCAGAACTGCCTTAATTCTACGTGGCATTGATTCAACAAGGTGCTGAAAGCATTCTTTAGAAATGTTGGCCCATATTTATAGGATAGCATCTTGCAGTTGATGGAGATTTGTGGGATGCACATTCAGGGCACGAAGCTCCCGTTCCACCACATCCCAAAGATGCTCTATTGGGTTAAGATCTGTTGACTGTGGGGGCCATTTTAGTACAGTGAACTCATTGTCATGTTCAAGAAACCAATTTGAAATGATTCGAGCTTTGTGACATGGTGCATTATCCTGCTGGAAGTAGCCATCAGAGGATGGGTACATGGTGGCCATAATGGGATGGACATGGTCAGAAACAATGCTCAGGTAGGCCGTGGCATTTAAACGATGCCCAATTGGCACTAAGGGGCCTAAAGTGTGCCAAGAAAACATCCCCCACACCATTACACCACCACCACCAGCCTGCACAGTGGTAACAAGGCATGATGGATCCATGTTCTCATTCTGTTTACGCCAAATTCTGACTCTACCATCTGAATGTCTCAACAGAAATCGAGACTCATCAGACCAGGCAACATTTTTCCAGTCTTCAACTGTCCAATTTTGGTGAGCTCTTGCAAATTGTAGCCTCTTTTTCCTATTTGTAGTGGAGATGAGTGGTACCCAGTGGGGTCTTCTGCTGTTGTAGCCCATCCGCCTCAAGGTTGTGCGTGTTGTGGCTTCACAAAATGCTTTGCTGCATACCTCGGTTGTAACGAGTGGTTTTTTCAGTCAAAGTTGCTCTTCTATCAGCTTGAATCAGTCGGCCCATTCTCCTCTGACCTCTAGCATCAACAAGGCATTTTCGCCCACAGGACTGCCGCATACTGGATGTTTTTCCCTTTTCACACCATTCTTTGTAAACCCTAGAAATGGTTGTGCGTGAAAATCCCAGTAACTGAGCAGATTGTGAAATACTCAGACCGGCCCGTCTGGCACCAACAACCATGCCACGCTCAAAATTGCTTAAATCACCTTTCTTTCCCATTCTGACATTCAGTTTGGAGTTCAGGAGATTGTCTTGACCAGGACCACACCCCTAAATGCATTGAAGCAACTGCCATGTGATTGGTTGATTAGATAATTGCATTAATGAGAAATTGAACAGGTGTTCCTAATAATCCTTTAGGTGAGTGTATAGCGCTTTTTACAATACAGATTGTTTCAAAGCAGCTTTACAGAGATAACAGGAAAATAATGTTGTAATAATATTGTTAAATATAAAATTAAATGTACCCAACTAAGAAGAAAGGCGAAAAGGCGACAGACTACTAGTGACTTGACTTATGTGTATCTGGGGTAGTGAAGCCCAGGCATAATATCTAGTGGCTTAACAATGTGAACCTGGGTGCCTTAGGAAAAAGCCTTAGGTTTTTTAAAGTAATGACCTAAATAGCTACGTGTGCCTGAGCAGTAAAGCTCAAAATTAACTTGTTAGAAAAGCACACTATATGTGTGTTGTTAACAAAAATAATATCATGTTGCAAGCTGATAGAGAAAATAACCCCCAGCAACCACCTGAGCAAATATGTTTAAAATCCATTGTCACTCGATAGTTGTCATTGTCATTATCCACTTTCCAATTCATTTTTTCTGATTAATATTCTTAGCAATGTTATTGTAATCAGACATGCAGCTCTGAATCCGCATGCAAAACAATGTCGCCCTTTGAAAATAAAGAATCATTGAAGGTTTTGCATGAGATTTATGTTGAGATGTGAAATATTGCCACTTCTCTACTGCTACTGCTCACTTATTTGCATATTAAAAAAGCCACATCAAATTCAAATTACTTAATTTAAATCTACATATACGTATATATATATTTTTTAATATCTCTCATATGAGAGAAACAAGCATAGCATAAGGCTACATGAGAGGTGGTCATGATTTCAGATTTCTCTGTTCCCCATTTCTCTATTCTCTCACCCCATCATGCCAGCTGTAAATGGTTTCTCTGTGTTTCTCCTCCCTCACCCCCTCATGCCTCTATTTCTCCTTCCTCTCACCCCATCATGCCTTTATGTTTCTCTGAGGTGGTACAGTAAGATTGAGCTTATATACACCACTCTGGGACTTACAACTTCCTTGTAAGGTAGAAAAACATGTTGCTTATGTTGTAAATGGAACGTATACCTCATGCTTACACACGGTACAATCCACTTTTCATATTAAAGCAACACTATGTGTTTTTGCGGTTTTTGCTCTCGGGGTCCCCCTACAGTTGGGAAACAGTATTGTCTTCTACTACTGTCGTAAAATCTGTCATGGTTACACCAGGCGATACACGTGTGCATTTGTTGACAAGCCGACACCGTCTTGAGTTCTCAGGAGTTCTCACGTCTTTGGCATTCTGCCAGCGTTGCGTGTGAAATGTCTTCATCCCAGGTACATTGGCATATATTTCAGCATGTCATATGAATATAATTTCATGGGTTTTATTTTTTTCAAACGTCAAAAGATCGCGTTGCTCACGTTTACAAGACTGCGTCATTATAGTAGCCTATTGTCTACTGTTTTACATAACGGATATGCTAATTCAATTCAATGTTTGTGTGGTAGGTAATAGCCATATATCGTCAATATTATAATATCAAGCTACCATAGATGAATCTGCAAATTTGAAATCGATTTGCATTATAGCCAGAGGCAAGACACTTTCACCAGAAAAATAAATACACAAACATATCAGCCTGCAGACATTAGGATAGTTATCCTGAAAGATTATTTATTATAACCATCGTAAACTAGCATGTTAGTGTAGCTACCAGATTGATAATTCGCTACTCTACTAGCATTACTTGACTCATGAAGATAAATGGAGGACCAGATAGATTCCGTAACATGGAATCCATGTTATTCAGCCTTTTACATTTCGCGCAATAGTCAGCTCCCTGACTCCCTGATTTATTTATAAATGTATAAACACTTTACAGATGACTGACTGCTGCGCTTGTGACAGGGTTCATGTTACTGAAAGAACGAGCAGAGAGAGAGAGAGCCGGTCGCGCGCGCGCACTCTCTCACCGTCTTCAAACTGTCTTGCTCTCCCTCCAATAGTGATCCTCGTCCGGTCTTTTAATTTGTCACTCTCCCTTTTTCTTCTTTTAGTCTCCTCTGACAAAACCTTTGCCTTCTTCCTTTTAGTTGTTGCTTCGGTCATGACAACAACATACAGACGAGACGGGTATCAAACGCTAGTTGGGCTCTCACGTCAGAATCTGAGGAAGTGGGGGAAGTGACGTATGCCGTAAAGCAGTCGAATTTTGTAGTTTTTTTTGTGCTCGGTTTCCTACCCGAAACCCGAAGTTACATAGTGCGAGTAAAAGCGATACAGACACTGTCAGGCTATGGCAGACGTGTCATTCAACCTATTGTAAGTCGATGTACCATCACAAGGGTCTTGGAAATATATAATGAAGGTTGAAAAACTACATAGTGTTACTTTAAGAAACTATTTCTCAGTGTATACATTCATGGTACATTTGCATCAGTTGAAAAACATTCCTTTCCTTGTAAAGAACATGCCAATTGTACACATTTAATGTATCATCATCATTGGAACATCTCTGCTCAGTGAACGTTGCATTGCACACATACCTCTTAGCAAAATATATAACTCTCCCAGCTCCCCTCCCTGTGTCTAAAATATGATCCTTAAGCACATGTGTCCATGCAATCTATAGTCTAACTCATGCATTTTAAACTTCATAAGATAATACAACTGATTATGAATACTAATAAAGAATAATAATACAGATACATAATATTAAATAATGAAATTATATTAAAAGATGAAATTTTAGTCTTCAGCGGCTCAGGCCTAAACCTTAGGAATTAGTCTCAAGACAGGAGAAGGTCAGAAACTGCGTGTGGACCAATGAGAAGTCCTGTCCTTCTGGGACTTGGTACTAGTGGTCTTACACTTGCCCTCTAATATGTCTCTGTCAGTTGTCCTAGCATCCTTATCTGATGGCATTGGACATTTGTTTGTGCTAGTCCACCAAGATCCAAGAGTCAGAGATAGGCCCCGCATAAAACTGGGCCTTGGAATGTGCTGTTTACTACAAAATGATTTAAACATGAATCTGGTTCTAGTTAAACTCACTAATGATCAAGTGACAATGGTTGTCGGAATAGAATAATGAGTGAATAGTGACTAAAATTTTGGTCTGTTCTTCACACAAATCTTTCATATTGATTTTGTAGACTTGGAATATTGTACATAGTTGTAAGTTGTAATATTGATCAGGATTTTAGCTAAACTCTGCAGGGCAGTGGCACTCCAGGGCCGGATTTGCAGAACCCTGCACTACATTCTTGACCAGTTGTTACAGGAATATTAAAGTCATGATTTTGAATCTTCAGAAACTCTCGCTGTTTTTCATTTGATTGACTGTTTTGCATTTAATTATCTTTGTAACACACAGATCTCCAGGCCAAAACAAATCATTATCCTTAATTTAAGCTTCTCAGGTATATTAGTGAGCATGCTCAAGAGAGAAAAGAGGAAAGTTCAAGATGTTACTTCCCAGCTGGCACAGTTACACAATCAAAACCCATCAACCTACAGCTCATCACGGTCACCCACAGCCCTACAGGCGGAGGAGAGTGAAAAATGTGACACCTCTATTGATTACACACATGCTCATCATTTGATAACCAGAAAAAGGGGTGAGTTACCACAAACCAGATATTTATAGCCCTATATTACATGGCATTCACTACATATTGCATCCTTTCAATTGCCTAGCCACTCAAACAAAATGTGCAGATTCACTGCCACTTACTCAACAGGATAATGCAGCTGTTAAAAATGAAATGAGTCAGGCTTGTTTCATAAGGCAGTGTTGTCAGGTGTGCCATGAAAAATTATTAAATTCCAAAAAATAAGTAAAAATAAATGCTACAAATGAGAAAATGTCATCGTGCTGTCAGGCTGAAACCTCATATCTTTATATTTCATAATTTTTGTTTTATAAAATGAATGCTATTGGTCATCCTTTATGTCTGTATGTGGGTTTTATAAATATTTAACCAATAAAAAGCATTTAAAAGAGGTTGTGACTAAAAATCCATTGTTTCCTCAAACTGTCAGTCAAACCTCATAACTCCACCACGCCTAGAATTTAGAAAGTGGCGCTTGCACAGTTTGGAGACCCCTGCTTGTTTGTGATGCAAGGGTAAATAAAGAACTGATGTTTGAATAAGTACAGTGTTTTCTTCACTCAAGAAACACTGTCTATATGTGACTATGGAGAATAGTCTTAGTCTTTGCCTTCTAGTTAAAGCACATATACTGTTTTAAATATCCTGTTCATAACGCTTCATCATTTGTATCATGAGAGTTCAACAACAAGAAAACCGAGCGCCCATATTGCTACAATAAACGTTATATCCTGTAAGTTGATGAAAATGTAATGCTATGCCTCAGATGCGACTGTTCCAGTGACAGAGAAAATATATCGATACTCGGTTACTAACGTAACCTCGGTTCTCTCTAGAAGAGGGAACGAGTATTGCGTAACCTGACCGTGCAGGCGCCACGAGCGTTTTCGCTTCAGCTGATGAAAACTCTCGTATTGCGTAAGCTAGCTTACGCTACGGGAACCCATTGTCAACGCCGTGCGCGCCCAGCCTCCACTTCATGAGTCCCAGGGATTCCCGGGGAACATAGATAAGTGGGAACAGGTGGCCGGCAAAGCGGGCCAGCACATGTTATAAGCACATACAGGGTATACAGAGCGGCGTCGCCGGTCCATATAACTATTCACCATATAGTGCAGCTCAACCAGGAGAGCTAACGTCGCGTGAGAGAAGTCTGCGCATGATAATCTGGGCAGGACAAACACACTGCTCACACTGACAGAAGTCTAGCCTGCAAGGCGGGAACTTCCAGGTTATAAAACCTAACAAATGTGGACGGAGAGGCCCAGCCTGCCGCCTCACAAATGTCATGAATGGAAATTCCGCTGGACCAAGCCCACGACGAGGCCACGCCTCTGGTGGAATGCGCCCTGATGCCCAAGGGGCATTGCAGACCTTTAGACATATAAGCAGATGTGATAGCTTCCACTATCCATCTGGACAGGCTCTGTTTCGCGGCGGCGAGACCCTTGGTGCGCACACCAAACGAGACAAAGAGCTGTTCCGAACGCCTGAAAGAGGCGGAGCACGTAATGTAAACCCTCAGCGCCCTGACGGGACAGAGGAGATTCACATCACCCTCACTATCGGATGCAGGCAGAGCCGAAAGAGAAATGACCTGCGCTCTGAAGGGGGTGCCCAACACTTTAGGGACATAACCATGTCTTGGCTTGAGGATGACTTTAGAGTCATTTGGCCCGAACTCAAGACACGCTGCGCTAACAGATAGCGCGTGTAAATCCCCCACACGTTTAACTGATGACAGAGCTGTCAGAAAAACGGTTTTGAGCGAGAGGCACTTTAGGTCCACGGAGTCTAATGGTTCAAAGGGGAAAGCTTTCAGGGCCTCTAGGACCAGTGAAAGATCCCACATGGGAACCGTCGGGGGTCGCGGGGGATTCATTCGTCTAGCTCCTCTAAGGAAGCGAATGACGAGCTCGTTCCTTCCTATTGACTGGCCGCGCGTCGACTCAGCGAACGCTGCGACGGCCGCCACATAGACTTTAAGCGTGGATGGGGACCTGCCCTTATCCAACAGCTCTTGAAGGAAGCTAAGCAACCCCGGGACCCCACACGTTCGTGGGTCTAGATCTCTATCAGCACACCATTTGGAGAACACCGACCATTTAGACGCGTAAAGCCGCCTTGTAGAGGGAGCTCTGGATTGTGTAATCGTGTTCATCACTCCTTCTGGCAGTACAACGGGTATCCGTTGATTAACCATACATGCAGAGACCAGCGCTCTGGATGGGGGTGCCAGATTGAGCCGCGGGCTTGAGAGAGGAGATCTCTCCTCACCGGAATCGGCCAAGGGGCTGTGTGGGACAGCCGCATCAGCTCCGGGAACCAGGTTTGATTCTCCTAGCGCGGGGCTATAAGGAGCACCGAGTGGCGCGTTTCCCTGATTCTCTTGATTACCTGTGGTAACAGAGAGACCGGAGGGAAAGCATAAAGTGGGAGGCTGGGCCAGATTTGGGCCAACGCATCCTCGTTCTTTGAAAAGAACAGCGGGCAATGAGCGTTGTCTTTTGACGCAAACAGGTCGACTTTCGCTTTGCCGAAGAGGCGCCACAGTAACTGGACTGTTTGGGGGTGCAGGGACCATTCCCCTGGGGGAACGTAGTTCCTGGACAGTTTGTCTGGACCGTCGTTCAAGTGGCCTGGCACATGCGCGGCTCTCAGCGAGCGCAGGCGGCCCTGAGACCATATAAGAAGGCGTTCCGTCAGATGGCAGAGGTTTCTGGATCTGACGCCGCCCTGACGGTTTATGTAGGACACCACAGACATGTTGTCCGAGCGGACCAGTACATGGTGGTCCTGTATGAACGAGAGGAAGCGTTTGAGCGCATTCTCGACCGCTATCATTTACAGACAGTTTATATGAAAGCGTTTCTCTTGTTCTGACCACAGGCCAAAGGCCGGTCTACCCTCGAAAACGGCGCCCCAACCTAGGTTGGAGGCATCCGTCGAGATGACCAATCGGTGTGAAACAGCCCCCATTGTCACTCCCCGCTGGTACCAGTCGGCCGCTAACCAGGGCTGCAGAGCCGAAACGCAGCTCTGAGTCACTCTGATTCGTCTGTGGCCTGAAACCCAAGCCCGGTGAGGCACTTGGGTGTTCAGCCAGCGTTGTAGCAGGCGCATGCGCAGCAAGCCCAGCTGAAGCACAGCCGCAGCTGATGCCATACAGTCTAGCATCCTCTGGAATGTCTTCAGAGGTGTAATGCTGCCCTCCTGGAAAGACGCGGCTAGCTGTCGAACACGGCGCGCGCGCTGTGTCGATAAGCGGGCCGTCATAGCCACAGAGTCCAGCTCTATTCCTAGGAAGGAAGCTGACTGACTGGGCAGTAATGAGCTCTTGGTCCAGTTGACCGTGAGACCCAAGCTTTCCAGGTGGCTGAGAAGCACAGCTCTGTGAGATAACAGTTCTATCTCTGACTGGGCTAAAATCAGCCAGTCGTCCAAATAGTTCAGAATTCGCAGCCCTTTCACTCTCAAGGGGGCGAGAGCCATATCCATGCACTTCGTAAATGTACGGGGCGCTAGGGATAGGCCGAACGGGAGGACGGTGTATTGATATGCCCGACCGTCGAGGGCGAATCTCAAGAATGGCCTGTGACGGGGGGCTATCGGGATCTGAAAGTATGCATCTTTCAGATCGAGAGAGATAAACCAGTCCCTCGGGCGAATTTGCGCGAGGATTTGTCTGGTCGTGATCATTTTGAACGGCCGTCTCATGAGAGCTTTGTTCAAATGTCTCAGATCTAAGATAGGTCTTAGAGCTCCGTCCTTCTTGGGTACGAGAAAATAACGGCTGTAAAAGCCTGACTCGCTCTGAGAAGGATGTACTGGTTCTATGGCCCCTTTGCACAGCAGTTTGGCTATTTCTGCGCTGAGTAGATGCGCTACATCCGCTTTCACTTTCGTCTCGGTCCGCGCTCGAAAGCGGGGGGGGGGCGGCGAGCGAACTGAAGTGAATAGCCTTGACTTATTGTGCTTAGCACCCAATCTGTCACACCTGGAATAGCCTTCCATGCTTCTACATGTGTAGCTAGGGGCAGAATGGGCTCCGGGTTCCGCTCGCTGCGCTGCGCGGGCTCGGGAAACTGTACCGGAGGCGTGAGCAGGGCGCGCACGCTCTCTGATCTCAGTAACGGCGGCTCGCTGACAGCTGTAACTGCCTGTACCACTTGATATGACCCGATCATTGGGGATGGGGAACATTTCGTGGTGATATTTATTGCGAGCGGAGCCTGGGGCGAAGTGTTTGTCAGTAAGCGTGAGCGCTCGTGGGCGGTCACGTGACTTACGTTCATAACATGGCCGCTGTGAGGCTGTTGCCGTGTGACAGAGCGTGCAGCGAGTAGGTGTGAGCACAGATTTGTGGGCACATTGTCTACATCTAACACTCGAGCGGCATTTGCCAGCTTTATGAGAGTGGGCTCTGTGAGCATGTGAGATACATGGGGCATAGTGTTTACGTGTAGGGGTGAGCACTGACTTGTGGGCACGTTTACTACACATAAAACCAGATAACCAGAATTTATACTCTTTCTGAGATTTCTCTGGGTCGCCGTAAAAACGGCGTTTGTGTGCAGGCGAGCGGGCTGTGTTGCCGATTCGTTGGCTGCTATATGTATGTCTGCAGTAGCCTTCACTGAGGGGACTGACAGGACGAGATACTTTGACGGTGGTCCGGCCGCAGCGAGACCAGCGTGTCTTTTCCTCAATGGCGTTGCTAGGAGGACTTTCCCTGCTCGGGCTTCAGCACAACCTTGGGCCGGGGTCCCCGGGGGGGAGGCGGCCTGCGTCCGGAGGAGCGTGATCTAGGGCGGCCGCCCTGTCGACGCTGCGGAGGCTGAGGCTGGGCTGGGCGCTGGCTAGCGTGTCGTGCAGGCGGCTCACGTGGGGGCTTGCAGAAGAGCTAGCGCGTCGCAGCAGGAAAAGGTTCATGGCCTGTGCGGTCTTCTGCACTTCGGAGAAGCGGTCGACGATCCCGTTTACCGCTGGGCCGAAGAGACCGGAAGGGGAGAGCGGCGCGTCGAGGAACACGGCCCGCTCAGACTCACCCATGTCCGACAGCCTCAGCCAGAGGTGCCTCTCTGTGACGGTGAGTGAGGCCATGCATCTGCCCATCGCCTGAGCTGCAGATTTCATAGCGCGAAGGGAGAGATCCGTCGCGCTCCTCAAATCCGTACTGGTGGCCGGGTCCTTGCTTTTCTCGTCCCACTCACGGAGGAGATCAGCCTGAAGGATTTGCAGCACGGCCATCAAGTGCAGGGCGGAAGCAGCCTGTCACTGATTTCATCATCAGTGAGAGAGAGAGAGTGTCGTGGCGGCGAACACACACAGTTTGCAAGTACAAAAGGATACACGCCGGATGGCGTAGCAGGCACGAATGGCTGAAGGTGGTGAAGACGGCCGGCTTCTTCAGGCACTTTACTCTGCTTGCTAGTCGCTGGATTCAACGGCGGAAGGCTTCTCTCAGAGTCCAGCGATGCGGAGAGCTTCGCTGAAGATGATGAAATCAGTGACGCAGCCTACAAGCCTGGCTTTTATACGCTAAGCCACCCCCATTTTGGCGGGCTATGACGCGTAAGGGCGCGAAGTCACGCGCGAGGCTCAGTGGTAGGCTGCAGCAGTTGCCGCAGGGCAGCCAATGAGCACGCAATATGGCCTGCTCTAGGTCTGCTGGCTGCTGCACTGCGTTGACAATAAATACAAAATTAAGGATAATTTTTTGGCTTCAATATCTCGAGCAAAGATGACTTTACCCGTAGCGTAAGCTAGCTTACGCAATACGAGAGAACCTCTCGTAAGAGAACTGTCATTTGCTCATCAAAAAACTCGTAACTTCATTTGAGCTTGATTTTCATAATCATAGCTATATAAAGCCACAATACCAACTTCAACGACAATGTTTAATTAAATATGATGTTTCCACCTAACAGTGACGATATGTAAATTTGTTGTTTTATCATCACCAACAACATCATATCAACCTATATGAGCTTATTGTGTTCTAAGTTTCACATTAAATGTGAGCACTACTTATAATATAATATCTAGTTTTAATATGCCATTTGAAGCAATGCATGTTTGTGCAATTTTTTTTATATTTTTATAGTGTTGTGCTGTGGGATTTTTTACTTATCAAAACTGCCGTGTCAAAAAATAAATAAATTGGGAAACACTGTCATAGAGCGATATGCTACATGGTCTCCCAGGGTTAGGATGTTAGGGCTTTGCTTGGGGTAGTGTTTTTTGTTCTTGTCTGGAGCTTGGTTTAGGAAAGTGCAATGTCTTAATCACAAAGTGCAGAAGCTTTTATTTGAATTAAAAAATAAATCTAAAGTGATACATAAACTACCCTGAGGGCAGAAAAACACAGTCCAGACATGCAAAGACAGCGCTGGATTTTGCATGGTAAACAGGACCATCTACACAGCAAACCAACCACACCAATCTGGCGCACAAGGAGAATAAATAGGGAATTAAATTTTGAGGGTAATGAGAATACAATTTTATTATATATAATGATATGTTGACATGTCCTTATTAGAGACCATATTTGCATGACCTTGGTAGATAACAGTCTCATAACTTTAACTAACTATGCACTCTTCTTTTTCAGTGCCGGAATTATCTGTTGGTAAGCAGGCAGCATTTGAAGTCTTTCTGAGGGACCATGAAGACCGTTTAACAATTGAAGATAACAGGGCTGTCCTGCAACAAAGGTTGGTGTATGCTACAGTGTCAGGATCCTACTCTGACTGTCTTGTTATCTGAATTTTGCTTATGTTTAGTATGTCTGTGTTTGTTTTGTGCCTGAGAATATGTCTCTGTCATGTGCGCTTTTGTCAGTGTCTTGTCTCGGTCCTGCCTCCTTGTTATTTTTATTAGTTCATTTACCCCACCTGCTCTTCCCCGTTACCCTCCTAGAGTCCTATTTCCTTCCTTATTTATTCTCCCTGTTTGCTTTTTTTTGTGCAAGATTGTTGTGATGGTTTTCCCCTTTTAGGTGCCTGCCTGTTCCTGTCAGTCTTACCTGTTCCAGTGTGGTACTCCAGCCTAGCCAGTTCTCTTACGAGAGGTTCTCTCGTATTGCGTAAGTTTAGCTTACGCTACGGGAAAGATTCATCTTCTCGAGATATTGCAGCCAAAA
>JAVALU010001075.1:0-11515 GCA_030770095.1 Gila robusta | reverse complement strand
CCTAACCCTAACCCTAACCCTAACCCTAACCCTAACCCTAACCCTAACCCTAACCCTAACCCTAACCCTAACCCTAACCCTAACCCTAACCCTAACCCTAACCCTAACCCTAACCCTAACCCTAACCCTAACCCTAACCCTAACCCTAACCCTAACCCTAACCCTAACCCTAACCCTAACCCTAACCCTAACCCTAACCCTAACCCTAACCCTAACCCTAACCCTAACCCTAACCCTAACCCTAACCCTAACCCTAACCCTAACCCTAACCCTAACCCTAACCCTAACCCTAACCCTAACCCTAACCCTAACCCTAACCCTAACCCTAACCCTAACCCTAACCCTAACCCTAACCCTAACCCTAACCCTAACCCTAACCCTAACCCTAACCCTAACCCTAACCCTAACCCTAACCCTAACCCTAACCCTAACCCTAACCCTAACCCTAACCCTAACCCTAACCCTAACCCTAACCCTAACCCTAACCCTAACCCTAACCCTAACCCTAACCCTAACCCTAACCCTAACCCTAACCCTAACCCTAACCCTAACCCTAACCCTAACCCTAACCCTAACCCTAACCCTAACCCTAACCCTAACCCTAACCCTAACCCTAACCCTAACCCTAACCCTAACCCTAACCCTAACCCTAACCCTAACCCTAACCCTAACCCTAACCCTAACCCTAACCCTAACCCTAACCCTAACCCTAACCCTAACCCTAACCCTAACCCTAACCCTAACCCTAACCTAACCCTAACCCTAACCCTAACCCTAACCCTAACCCTAACCCTAACCCTAACCCTAACCCTAACCCTAACCCTAACCCTAACCCTAACCCTAACCCTAACCCTAACCCTAACCCTAACCCTAACCCTAACCCTAACCCTAACCCTAACCCTAACCCTAACCCTAACCCTAACCCTAACCCTAACCCTAACCCTAACCCTAACCCTAACCCTAACCCTAACCCTAACCCTAACCCTAACCCTAACCCTAACCCTAACCCTAACCCTAACCCTAACCCTAACCCTAACCTAACCCTAACCCTAACCCTAACCCTAACCCTAACCCTAACCCTAACCCTAACCTAACCCTAACCCTAACCCTAACCCTAACCCTAACCCTAACCCTAACCCTAACCTAACCCTAACCCTAACCCTAACCCTAACCCTAACCCTAACCCTAACCCTAACCCTAACCCTAACCCTAACCCTAACCCTAACCCTAACCCTAACCCTAACCCTAACCCTAACCCTAACCCTAACCCTAACCCTAACCCTAACCCTAACCCTAACCCTAACCCTAACCCTAACCCTAACCCTAACCCTAACCCTAACCCTAACCCTAACCCTAACCCTAACCCTAACCCTAACCCTAACCCTAACCCTAACCCTAACCTAACCCTAACCCTAACCCTAACCCTAACCCTAACCCTAACCCTAACCCTAACCCTAACCCTAACCCTAACCCTAACCCTAACCCTAACCCTAACCCTAACCCTAACCCTAACCCTAACCCTAACCCTAACCCTAACCCTAACCCTAACCCTAACCCTAACCCTAACCCTAACCCTAACCCTAACCCTAACCCTAACCCTAACCCTAACCCTAACCCTAACCCTAACCCTAACCCTAACCCTAACCCTAACCTAACCCTAACCCTAACCCTAACCCTAACCCTAACCCTAACCCTAACCCTAACCCTAACCCTAACCCTAACCCTAACCCTAACCCTAACCCTAACCCTAACCTAACCCTAACCCTAACCCTAACCCTAACCCTAACCCTAACCCTAACCCTAACCTAACCCTAACCCTAACCCTAACCCTAACCCTAACCCTAACCCTAACCCTAACCCTAACCCTAACCCTAACCCTAACCCTAACCCTAACCCTAACCCTAACCCTAACCCTAACCCTAACCCTAACCCTAACCCTAACCCTAACCCTAACCCTAACCCTAACCCTAACCCTAACCCTAACCTAACCCTAACCCTAACCCTAACCCTAACCCTAACCCTAACCCTAACCCTAACCCTAACCCTAACCCTAACCCTAACCCTAACCCTAACCCTAACCCTAACCCTAACCCTAACCCTAACCCTAACCCTAACCCTAACCCTAACCCTAACCCTAACCCTAACCCTAACCTAACCCTAACCCTAACCCTAACCCTAACCCTAACCCTAACCCTAACCCTAACCCTAACCCTAACCCTAACCCTAACCCTAACCCTAACCCTAACCCTAACCCTAACCCTAACCCTAACCCTAACCCTAACCCTAACCCTAACCCTAACCCTAACCTAACCTAACCCTAACCCTAACCCTAACCCTAACCCTAACCCTAACCCTAACCCTAACCCTAACCCTAACCCTAACCCTAACCCTAACCCTAACCCTAACCCTAACCCTAACCCTAACCCTAACCCTAACCCTAACCCTAACCCTAACCCTAACCCTAACCCTAACCCTAACCCTAACCCTAACCTAACCCTAACCCTAACCCTAACCCTAACCCTAACCCTAACCCTAACCCTAACCTAACCCTAACCCTAACCCTAACCCTAACCCTAACCCTAACCCTAACCCTAACCCTAACCCTAACCCTAACCCTAACCCTAACCCTAACCCTAACCCTAACCCTAACCCTAACCTAACCCTAACCCTAACCCTAACCCTAACCCTAACCCTAACCCTAACCCTAACCCTAACCCTAACCCTAACCCTAACCCTAACCCTAACCCTAACCCTAACCCTAACCCTAACCCTAACCCTAACCTAACCCTAACCCTAACCCTAACCCTAACCCTAACCCTAACCCTAACCCTAACCCTAACCTAACCCTAACCCTAACCCTAACCCTAACCCTAACCTAACCCTAACCCTAACCCTAACCCTAACCTAACCCTAACCCTAACCCTAACCCTAACCCTAACCCTAACCCTAACCCTAACCCTAACCCTAACCCTAACCCTAACCCTAACCCTAACCCTAACCCTAACCCTAACCCTAACCTAACCCTAACCCTAACCCTAACCCTAACCCTAACCCTAACCCTAACCCTAACCCTAACCCTAACCCTAACCCTAACCCTAACCCTAACCCTAACCCAACCCTAACCCTAACCCTAACCCTAACCCTAACCCTAACCCTAACCCTAACCCTAACCCTAACCCTAACCCTAACCCTAACCCTAACCCTAACCCTAACCCTAACCCTAACCCTAACCCTAACCCTAACCCTAACCTAACCCTAACCCTAACCCTAACCCTAACCCTAACCCTAACCTAACCCTAACCCTAACCCTAACCCTAACCCTAACCTAACCCTAACCCTAACCCTAACCCTAACCCTAACCTAACCCTAACCCTAACCCTAACCCTAACCCTAACCCTAACCCTAACCCTAACCCTAACCCTAACCCTAACCCTAACCCTAACCCTAACCCTAACCCTAACCCTAACCTAACCCTAACCCTAACCCTAACCCTAACCTAACCCTAACCCTAACCCTAACCCTAACCTAACCCTAACCCTAACCCTAACCCTAACCCTAACCCTAACCCTAACCCTAACCCTAACCCTAACCCTAACCCTAACCCTAACCCTAACCCTAACCTAACCCTAACCCTAACCCTAACCCTAACCCTAACCCTAACCCTAACCTAACCCTAACCCTAACCCTAACCCTAACCCTAACCCTAACCCTAACCCTAACCCTAACCCTAACCCTAACCCTAACCCTAACCTAACCCTAACCCTAACCCTAACCCTAACCCTAACCCTAACCCTAACCCTAACCCTAACCCTAACCCTAACCCTAACCCTAACCCTAACCCTAACCCTAACCCTAACCCTAACCTAACCCTAACCCTAACCCTAACCCTAACCCTAACCCTAACCCTAACCCTAACCCTAACCCTAACCCTAACCCTAACCCTAACCCTAACCCTAACCCTAACCCTAACCCTAACCCTAACCCTAACCCTAACCCTAACCCTAACCCTAACCCTAACCCTAACCCTAACCCTAACCCTAACCCTAACCCTAACCTAACCCTAACCCTAACCCTAACCCTAACCCTAACCCTAACCCTAACCCTAACCCTAACCCTAACCCTAACCCTAACCCTAACCTAACCCTAACCCTAACCCTAACCCTAACCCTAACCTAACCCTAACCCTAACCCTAACCCTAACCCTAACCCTAACCCTAACCCTAACCCTAACCTAACCCTAACCCTAACCCTAACCCTAACCCTAACCCTAACCCTAACCTAACCCTAACCCTAACCCTAACCTAACCCTAACCCTAACCCTAACCCTAACCCTAACCCTAACCCTAACCCTAACCCTAACCCTAACCCTAACCCTAACCCTAACCCTAACCCTAACCCTAACCCTAACCCTAACCCTAACCCTAACCCTAACCCTAACCCTAACCTAACCCTAACCCTAACCCTAACCCTAACCCTAACCCTAACCCTAACCCTAACCCTAACCCTAACCCTAACCTAACCCTAACCCTAACCCTAACCCTAACCCTAACCCTAACCCTAACCCTAACCCTAACCCTAACCCTAACCCTAACCCTAACCCTAACCCTAACCCTAACCCTAACCCTAACCCTAACCCTAACCCTAACCCTAACCCTAACCCTAACCCTAACCCTAACCCTAACCCTAACCCTAACCCTAACCCTAACCCTAACCCTAACCCTAACCCTAACCCTAACCCTAACCCTAACCCTAACCTAACCCTAACCCTAACCCTAACCCTAACCCTAACCCTAACCCTAACCCTAACCCTAACCCTAACCCTAACCCTAACCCTAACCCTAACCCTAACCCTAACCTAACCCTAACCCTAACCCTAACCCTAACCCTAACCCTAACCCTAACCCTAACCCTAACCCTAACCCTAACCCTAACCTAACCCTAACCCTAACCCTAACCCTAACCCTAACCCTAACCCTAACCCTAACCCTAACCCTAACCCTAACCCTAACCCTAACCCTAACCCTAACCCTAACCCTAACCCTAACCCTAACCCTAACCCTAACCCTAACCCTAACCCTAACCCTAACCTAACCCTAACCCTAACCCTAACCCTAACCCTAACCCTAACCCTAACCTAACCCTAACCCTAACCCTAACCCTAACCCTAACCCTAACCCTAACCCTAACCCTAACCCTAACCCTAACCCTAACCCTAACCCTAACCCTAACCCTAACCCTAACCCTAACCCTAACCCTAACCCTAACCCTAACCCTAACCCTAACCCTAACCCTAACCCTAACCTAACCCTAACCCTAACCCTAACCCTAACCCTAACCCTAACCCTAACCCTAACCCTAACCCTAACCCTAACCCTAACCCTAACCCTAACCTAACCCTAACCCTAACCCTAACCCTAACCCTAACCCTAACCCTAACCCTAACCCTAACCCTAACCCTAACCCTAACCCTAACCCTAACCCTAACCTAACCCTAACCCTAACCCTAACCCTAACCCTAACCCTAACCCTAACCCTAACCCTAACCCTAACCCTAACCCTAACCCTAACCCTAACCCTAACCCTAACCCTAACCCTAACCTAACCCTAACCCTAACCCTAACCCTAACCCTAACCCTAACCCTAACCCTAACCCTAACCCTAACCCTAACCCTAACCCTAACCCTAACCCTAACCCTAACCCTAACCCTAACCCTAACCCTAACCCTAACCCTAACCCTAACCCTAACCCTAACCCTAACCCTAACCCTAACCCTAACCCTAACCCTAACCCTAACCCTAACCCTAACCCTAACCCTAACCCTAACCCTAACCCTAACCCTAACCTAACCCTAACCCTAACCCTAACCCTAACCCTAACCCTAACCCTAACCCTAACCCTAACCCTAACCCTAACCCTAACCCTAACCCTAACCCTAACCCTAACCCTAACCCTAACCCTAACCCTAACCCTAACCCTAACCCTAACCCTAACCCTAACCCTAACCCTAACCCTAACCCTAACCCTAACCCTAACCCTAACCCTAACCTAACCCTAACCCTAACCCTAACCCTAACCCTAACCCTAACCTAACCCTAACCCTAACCCTAACCCTAACCCTAACCCTAACCCTAACCCTAACCCTAACCCTAACCCTAACCCTAACCCTAACCCTAACCCTAACCCTAACCCTAACCCTAACCCTAACCCTAACCCTAACCCTAACCCTAACCCTAACCCTAACCCTAACCCTAACCCTAACCCTAACCCTAACCCTAACCCTAACCCTAACCCTAACCCTAACCCTAACCCTAACCCTAACCCTAACCCTAACCCTAACCCTAACCCTAACCCTAACCCTAACCCTAACCTAACCCTAACCCTAACCCTAACCCTAACCCTAACCCTAACCCTAACCCTAACCCTAACCCTAACCCTAACCCTAACCCTAACCCTAACCCTAACCTAACCCTAACCCTAACCCTAACCCTAACCCTAACCCTAACCCTAACCCTAACCCTAACCCTAACCCTAACCCTAACCCTAACCCTAACCCTAACCCTAACCCTAACCCTAACCCTAACCCTAACCCTAACCCTAACCCTAACCCTAACCCTAACCCTAACCCTAACCCTAACCCTAACCTAACCCTAACCCTAACCCTAACCCTAACCCTAACCCTAACCCTAACCCTAACCCTAACCCTAACCCTAACCCTAACCCTAACCCTAACCCTAACCCTAACCCTAACCCTAACCCTAACCCTAACCCTAACCCTAACCCTAACCCTAACCCTAACCCTAACCCTAACCCTAACCCTAACCCTAACCCTAACCCTAACCCTAACCCTAACCCTAACCCTAACCCTAACCCTAACCCTAACCCTAACCCTAACCCTAACCCTAACCCTAACCCTAACCTAACCCTAACCCTAACCCTAACCCTAACCCTAACCCTAACCCTAACCCTAACCCTAACCCTAACCCTAACCCTAACCCTAACCCTAACCCTAACCCTAACCCTAACCTAACCCTAACCCTAACCCTAACCCTAACCCTAACCCTAACCCTAACCCTAACCCTAACCCTAACCCTAACCCTAACCCTAACCCTAACCCTAACCCTAACCCTAACCCTAACCCTAACCCTAACCCTAACCCTAACCCTAACCCTAACCCTAACCCTAACCCTAACCCTAACCCTAACCCTAACCCTAACCCTAACCCTAACCCTAACCCTAACCCTAACCCTAACCCTAACCCTAACCCTAACCCTAACCCTAACCCTAACCCTAACCTAACCCTAACCCTAACCCTAACCCTAACCCTAACCCTAACCCTAACCCTAACCCTAACCCTAACCCTAACCCTAACCCTAACCCTAACCCTAACCCTAACCCTAACCCTAACCCTAACCCTAACCCTAACCCTAACCCTAACCCTAACCCTAACCTAACCCTAACCCTAACCCTAACCCTAACCCTAACCCTAACCCTAACCCTAACCCTAACCCTAACCCTAACCCTAACCCTAACCCTAACCCTAACCCTAACCCTAACCCTAACCCTAACCCTAACCCTAACCCTAACCCTAACCCTAACCCTAACCCTAACCCTAACCCTAACCCTAACCCTAACCCTAACCCTAACCCTAACCCTAACCTAACCCTAACCCTAACCCTAACCCTAACCCTAACCCTAACCCTAACCCTAACCCTAACCTAACCCTAACCCTAACCCTAACCCTAACCCTAACCCTAACCCTAACCCTAACCCTAACCCTAACCCTAACCCTAACCCTAACCCTAACCCTAACCCTAACCCTAACCCTAACCCTAACCTAACCCTAACCCTAACCCTAACCCTAACCCTAACCCTAACCCTAACCCTAACCCTAACCCTAACCCTAACCCTAACCCTAACCCTAACCCTAACCCTAACCCTAACCCTAACCCTAACCCTAACCCTAACCCTAACCCTAACCCTAACCCTAACCCTAACCCTAACCCTAACCCTAACCCTAACCCTAACCCTAACCCTAACCCTAACCCTAACCCTAACCCTAACCCTAACCCTAACCCTAACCCTAACCCTAACCCTAACCCTAACCCTAACCCTAACCCTAACCCTAACCCTAACCCTAACCCTAACCCTAACCCTAACCTAACCCTAACCCTAACCCTAACCCTAACCCTAACCCTAACCCTAACCCTAACCCTAACCCTAACCCTAACCCTAACCCTAACCCTAACCCTAACCCTAACCCTAACCCTAACCCTAACCCTAACCCTAAACCCTAACCCTAACCCTAACCCTAACCCTAACCCTAACCCTAACCCTAACCCTAACCCTAACCCTAACCCTAACCCTAACCCTAACCCTAACCCTAACCCTAACCCTAACCCTAACCCTAACCTAACCCTAACCCTAACCCTAACCCTAACCCTAACCCTAACCCTAACCTAACCCTAACCCTAACCCTAACCCTAACCCTAACCCTAACCCTAACCCTAACCCTAACCCTAACCCTAACCCTAACCCTAACCCTAACCCTAACCCTAACCCTAACCCTAACCTAACCCTAACCCTAACCCTAACCCTAACCCTAACCCTAACCCTAACCCTAACCCTAACCTAACCCTAACCCTAACCCTAACCCTAACCCTAACCCTAACCCTAACCCTAACCCTAACCCTAACCCTAACCCTAACCCTAACCCTAACCCTAACCCTAACCCTAACCCTAACCCTAACCCTAACCTAACCCTAACCCTAACCCTAACCCTAACCCTAACCCTAACCCTAACCCTAACCCTAACCCTAACCCTAACCCTAACCCTAACCCTAACCCTAACCCTAACCCTAACCTAACCCTAACCCTAACCTAACCCTAACCCTAACCTAACCCTAACCCTAACCCTAACCCTAACCCTAACCCTAACCCTAACCCTAACCCTAACCCTAACCCTAACCCTAACCCTAACCCTAACCCTAACCCTAACCCTAACCTAACCCTAACCCTAACCCTAACCCTAACCCTAACCCTAACCCTAACCTAACCCTAACCCTAACCCTAACCCTAACCCTAACCCTAACCCTAACCTAACCCTAACCCTAACCCTAACCCTAACCCTAACCCTAACCCTAACCCTAACCCTAACCCTAACCTAACCCTAACCCTAACCCTAACCCTAACCCTAACCCTAACCCTAACCCTAACCCTAACCCTAACCCTAACCCTAACCCTAACCTAACCCTAACCCTAACCCTAACCCTAACCCTAACCCTAACCCTAACCCTAACCCTAACCTAACCCTAACCCTAACCCTAACCCTAACCCTAACCCTAACCCTAACCTAACCCTAACCCTAACCCTAACCCTAACCCTAACCTAACCCTAACCCTAACCCTAACCCTAACCTAACCCTAACCTAACCCTAACCCTAACCCTAACCCTAACCCTAACCTAACCCTAACCCTAACCCTAACCCTAACCCTAACCCTAACCTAACCCTAACCTAACCCTAACCCTAACCCTAACCCTAACCCTAACCCTAACCCTAACCTAACCCTAACCCTAACCTAACCCTAACGCTTTTTCTAAACCTACCCATAGATCTCTGGATACACACCTAGTCTGGTAAACCTAACACCTAGTCTGGTTTTTGATCTAGGCCTATGCTGGCTTTTTTCTAAACCTACCCATAGTAGTCTCTGTGGATTACACACCTAGTCTGGTAAACCTAACACCTAGTCTGGTTTTTGATCTAGGCCTATGCTGGCTTTTTTCTAAACCTACCCATAGTAGTCTCTGTGGATTACACACCTAGTCTGGTAAACCTAACACCTAGTCTGGTTTTTGATCTAGGCCTATGCTGGCTTTTTTCTAAACCTACCCATAGTAGTCTCTGTGGATTACACACCTAGTCTGGTAAACCTAACACCTAGTCTGGTTTTTGATCTAGGCCTATGCTGGCTTTTTTCTAAACCTACCCATAGTAGTCTCTGTGGATTACACACCTAGTCTGGTAAACCTAACACCTAGTCTGGTTTTTGATCTAGGCCTATGCTGGCTTTTTTCTAAACCTACCCATAGTAGTCTCTGTGGATTACACACCTAGTCTGGTAAACCTAACACCTAGTCTGGTTTTTGATCTAGGCCTATGCTGGCTTTTTTCTAAACCTACCCATAGTAGTCTCTGTGGATTACACACCTAGTCTGGTAAACCTAACACCTAGTCTGGTTTTTGATCTAGGCCTATGCTGGCTTTTTTCTAAACCTACCCATAGTAGTCTCTGTGGATTACACACCTAGTCTGGTAAACCTAACACCTAGTCTGGTTTTTGATCTAGGCCTATGCTGGCTTTTTTCTAAACCTACCCATAGTAGTCTCTGTGGATTACACACCTAGTCTGGTAAACCTAACACCTAGTCTGGTTTTTGATCTAGGCCTATGCTGGCTTTTTTCTAAACCTACCCATAGTAGTCTCTGTGGATTACACACCTAGTCTGGTAAACCTAACACCTAGTCTGGTTTTTGATCTAGGCCTATGCTGGCTTTTTTCTAAACCTACCCATAGTAGTCTCTGTGGATTACACACCTAGTCTGGTAAACCTAACACCTAGTCTGGTTTTTGATCTAGGCCTATGCTGGCTTTTTTCTAAACCTACCCATAGTAGTCTCTGTGGATTACACACCTAGTCTGGTAAACCTAACACCTAGTCTGGTTTTTGATCTAGGCCTATGCTGGCTTTTTTCTAAACCTACCCATAGTAGTCTCTGTGGATTACACACCTAGTCTGGTAAACCTAACACCTAGTCTGGTTTTTGATCTAGGCCTATGCTGGCTTTTTTCTAAACCTACCCATAGTAGTCTCTGTGGATTACACACCTAGTCTGGTAAACCTAACACCTAGTCTGGTTTTTGATCTAGGCCTATGCTGGCTTTTTTCTAAACCTACCCATAGTAGTCTCTGTGGATTACACACCTAGTCTGGTAAACCTAACACCTAGTCTGGTTTTTGATCTAGGCCTACGCTGGCTTTTTTCCCAAAACCTACCCATAGGAACCCTGTTGTTTGATTTGGAATTTTGCATTGCTTGGTCCAGTTGAGCTAGGCCTGTACTAATTCCTGTTCTAAACCTACCCATAGTAGCCCTATGGTTATTTACCCAGTGGAAGATAGTCAGGTCTTCTTTTTTCTAGCCTCGGGTTCTAAGTAAGAACGTCCTCCGAGAAGGAGCAATGGTATAGTCTGACATGCGTCGGCCCGTGCCTTCCTCAGTCTCCTTCCTTCCCAGGGGGAGGGAGGAGCTGTTGTAATATTTACAAAAAACCTAACCCTAACCCTAACCCTAACCCTAACCTAACCTAACCCTAACCCTAACCTCTAACTCTAACCCTAACCCTAACCCTAACCTAACACCTAGTCTGGTTTTTGATCTAGGCCTATGCTGGCTTTTTTCTAAACCTACCCATAGTAGTCTCTGTGGATTACACACCTAGTCTGGTAAACCTA
>JAVALU010001074.1:150000-153559 GCA_030770095.1 Gila robusta | reverse complement strand
CAGATCTAACACTGATCTAACACTGACTCAGATCTAACACTGATCTAACACTGATCTAACACTGACTCAGATCTAACACGACTCAGATCTAACACTGACTCAGATCTAACACTGATCTAACACTGACTCAGATCTAACACAGATCTAACACAGATCTAACACTGATCTAACACAGACTCAGATCTAACACTGATCTAACACAGATCTAACACGATCTAACACTGACTCAGATCTAACACTGATCTAACACTGACTCAGATCTAACACTGATCTAACACAGACTCAGATCTAACACAGATCTAACACGATCTAACACTGATCTAACACTGACTCAGATCTAACACTGATCTAACACTGATCTAACACTGATCTAACACTGACTCAGATCTAACACTGATCTAACACTGACTCAGATCTAACACTGATCTAACACGATCTAACACTGACTCAGATCTAACACTGATCTAACACTAGATCTAACACAGACTCAGATCTAACACAGATCTAACACTGATCTAACACTGACTCAGATCTAACACAGATCTAACACTGATCTAACACTGACTCAGATCTAACACTGATCTAACACGACTCAGATCTAACACTGATCTAACACTGATCTAACACTGATCTAACACTGATCTAACACTGACTCAGATCTAACACAGATCTAACACTGATCTAACACTGACTCAGATCTAACACTGACTCAGATCTAACACAGATCTAACACGATCTAACACTGACTCAGATCTAACACAGATCTAACACTGATCTAACACTGACTCAGATCTAACACAGATCTAACACGATCTAACACTGACTCAGATCTAACACGACTCAGATCTAACACTGACTCAGATCTAACACAGATCTAACACGATCTAACACAGACTCAGATCTAACACAGATCTAACACGACTCAGATCTAACACAGATCTAACACAGACTCAGATCTAACACTGACTCAGATCTAACACTGATCTAACACAGATCTAACACTGATCTAACACTGATCTAACACTGACTCAGATCTAACACTGATCTAACACTGACTCAGATCTAACACTGATCAGACTAACAGACTCAGATCTAACACTGATCTAACACTGATCTAACACTGATCTAACACTGATCTAACACTGATCTAACACTGACTCAGATCTAACACTGATCTAACACTGACTCAGATCTAACACTGATCTAACACTGACTCAGATCTAACACAGATCTAACACTGATCTAACACTGACTCAGATCTAACACTGATCTAACACAGATCTAACACTGATCTAACACTGACTCAGATCTAACACAGATCTAACACAGATCTAACACAGATCTAACACTGACTCAGATCTAACACTGATCTAACACGACTCAGATCTAACACAGATCTAACACAGATCTAACACAGACTCAGATCTAACACGACTGATCTAACACGACTCAGATCTAACACTGATCTAACACAGACTCAGATCTAACACAGATCTAACACTGATCTAACACTGATCTAACACTGATCTAACACTGATCTAAGTGTTAGATCTGAGTCAGTGTTAGATCAGTGTTAGATCAGTGTTAATGGTGTTTTCACGCTCATCGTCACACTATGCTCAATTGATTGGACAGTGGCGATATAAAGGTTATTTCCACCCTGATCCTGGTCTGTAGTTTTGAGTGTTGAATTCTTGAGAAAGCGCTGGATAATTTCTTCAGTTCAACGATGGATTCCTGAAGACGAGACAGAAAACGAGTTTCAGCTCAGTTCAGGAGTCCTCCAGATCTTCATGGAGATCGTCATGAGCTTCAGGGAATGTGTTCATGTTAACTCGCATTGTAAATGTCTACAACATGCATGAACGTTCATTAGCGCCGCTGCTGCTCTGTGACTCTCAATAGGCTTGTTTGAGATGAGCAAAATCTGCGCAGAACCGATCACCGGTGATCAGCACGTAATGCATGCCGGTTAGAAATGTGTCCGAGTGCGGTCCGCCTTGCTCTGATGTCATGCTGACGTGTGTCAAAAAGCTCTCGATTCTGCAGTCGCGCGCAGTTGCTCTCCACCGACTGCGCTGATCAAAAGCATGATGGGAAACGACTTGCTGACGACACAGCTTAATGTTGATTGGTTTAAACAACCGTGATGTATTGTTCTCTTTTAAAATGTTTGATTTTAAAACTCGGATATCATGTTTTATGTGTATATGTTATGTGTGAATATTCCCAAACTCTCGGACAGTGCGATCTCTATGAGTTATGCAATGTTATTTTATTATATATATTACAAAAACACACACACACACAAAAAAAAACACAGCCTATGTCTGTATTAAAGAAAAAATGATTGATAAACACTTATTTGGAATGGAATTAAATAAAAAGTACTTGTTATTGTCTTGTTCATTATATTTATTTTCATATAAAAGCAACAGAATTTAAATTACATCCAGTTTATTAGCAACACTGTGCACGAGCGTGAATCCCGTGAATCCCGCGATATCCATCATTGATCTCACAGGTGTCAGATCCACTGCGAGAAGCGAGAACTGTCCGGCTTGCCTGCGCTTTCTTCACTCCTCCTCTCACTGCAGCCGCTACTCTCGACTACACTTCAGGCGAGGCGCATCTCAAACAAGCCTAATGACACGCATAATCTTAATCAGAGACGAGAGGATTGAGCCGTCTCATTGGCTGACAGCTGGTGATGTCATTGAGCCGTCTCATTGGCTGACAGCTGATGATGTCATGGACTCTCTGAATGATGATGAAGAGCAGACAGTGTTCAGAGTGTCTTTTACACTTTGTCACTTTTTCCGCATGAGATTGTCGCCACTTGTTCATTTTCACAGCAAATAACTTGAAACAATGTTATTAAAAGTATCATAATCCACTTAATTCCACTCATACATGCTTACAAACTCGCTGATCTGGCTTCGTACAATATTCATTATTCTGGAGAGACCGAGACTGAGGTGTTTTATTGCAGAGGAACAGAAATCAGGATGAATTATTGATCAGCTGAATGAAGCTGTAATGGAAGAAAGAGACATTTGATGTATATTGTATGAAATCAGCATGAAAGCGCCTGTGTAGGCACTTACCATTCAGTCATATACTGTGTGTGTGTGTGCGTGCGTGCGTGCGTGCGTGCGTGCGTGCGTGCGTGCGTGCGTGTGTGTGTGTGTATGTACACTGCCGTTCAAAAGTTTGGGATCTGTACGATTTTTAATGTTTTTAAAATAAGTATTTTCTGCTCAACCAAGGCTGCATTTATTTAATAAAAAAAAGTAATATTGTGAAATATCATAATGTAAATCAGCTGTTTTGTATGTGAATATATAGTAAAGTGTAATTTATTCCTGTGATCAAAGCTGAATTTTCAGCATCATTACTCCAGTCTTCAGTGTCACATGATCCTTCAGAAATCACTATAATATGATGATTTGATGCTCAAGAAACAATTATGATTATTATCTGTTAGAGATGGTCACATGATTATAAGTTCAGTTCTTGATAATCACATATTTCATTCACAATATGTTGAGAATAGAAA
>JAVALU010001074.1:127500-145000 GCA_030770095.1 Gila robusta | reverse complement strand
CACGCTCGTAACACGGCTGTCAACACACACACACACACACGTTAGTCACACACACCATCCCTTCACACGCTCGTAACACGGCTGTCAACACACACACACACACACGTTAGTCACACACACCATCCCTTCACACGCTCGTAACACGGCTGTCAACCAACATACACACACGTTACTCACACACACCATCCCTTTACACGCTCGTAACACGGCTGTCAACACACATACACACACGTTACTCACACACACCATCCCTTTACACGCTCGTAACACGGCTGTCAACACACACACACACACACGTTAGTCACACACACCATCCCTTTACACGCTCGTAACACGGCTGTCAACACACACACACACACACACACACACGTTAGTCACACACACCATCCCTTCACACGCTCGTAACACGGCTGTCAACACACACACACACACACGTTAGTCACACACACCATCCTTTCACACGCTCGTAACACGGCTGTCAACACACACACACACACACGTTAGTCACACACACCATCCCTTCACACGCTGGTAACACGGCTGTCAACACACATACACACACGTTACTCACACACACCATCCCTTCACACGCTCGTAACACGGCTGTCAACACACACACGTTACTCACACACACCATCCCTTCACACGCTCATAACACGGCTGTCAACACACACACACACGTTACTCACACACACCATCCCTTCACACGCTCATAACACGGCTGTCAACACACACACACACAAACACACGTTACTCACACACACCATCCCTTCACACGCTCGTAACACGGCTGTCAACACACACACACACACGTTACTCACACACACCATCCCTTCACATGCTCGTAACACGGCTGTCAACACACACACACCTGCCGTTACTCTCACTCACCGTACGTTTCTCTCTCTCTCACACACACACACACACACACACGTGTTCAGCTTTACTCGCCATGACAGTTTACACAGACAATATAAGGTTTCTGCCTGTCCTGCTTCACTAGGAAAATGAATCCCCGCAGGAAAGAGGAGTGTGTGTGGGATCATAGTTTGGGGTCTTTAACTCCTGCTTATGCTCTTATCAAGCTGTTTCTGTAGTCGTAACTGTATAACTCCTGCTCACATGCAGTCACGTTACACTGAGAGTGGGAAGTGTGTGGTGTTCCTTACAGCCGTCCACCAGGTGCCGGGATTCTCCAGGCCGCAGTTATCGCTGTACTCCAGACAGCAGGAGTCCGGCACACGCGAGGCGTTGTACACGTGAAACCAGTCTGTGTGATTGGTCACTCCACAGCAGCGAAACTACAACACAGAGGCACTTTCATCTCACCATAACCATAACCATATCTTGCAATGCTCTGTGAAATTGTAATAAGTGACGCACGTCGGTTTGGACGATGCTCCAGGCATTGGTCAGACCGATGTTGCCTTCAGTCCCGAACAGCTGGAGCCCCTTTTTCAGGTCACTCTGCGCATACAGATCAATCTACAACACAGTCAAGAATAGCTTATTGATGTGACCATTCATTCTCATAAGAATGATTATTATCTCACATAGTAATAAACTTCATGAGATAGTCAAATCACACTTTATTTCTATAGCGCTTTATACAGTAGAGATTGTTTCAAAGCAGCTTTACAGGGATAAACGGGAAAATAATGATTGACAATAGTAAACAGTCATTATTCAGTTCTCATACAGCAGCGTCAGTACCGCCAGATCAATAATATTGTTGAATATTAAGTGTCCCCAACTAATGAAGCCAGAGGCGACAGTGGCAGGAACCCAAACTCCATCAGAGACAGAATGGAGAGAAACCTTTGGGATAAACCAGACTCAGTCTCAGTTCTCCTCTGGCCAACGAACACGGTGTGATTATGATTCAGGCAGCATTACAGGTCAGAATGTTGATTGACATCATTGAGAATATGAATGGCCATAAGCTGGTCATAGGGGTCTGTGCAGAGGACTTAGTGTTACTCGATCTTAGTGCTGCATTTGACACTATCGACCACAACATGCTTTTGAATAGACTCGAAAATTATGTTGGCATTAGTGGAATTGCACTGGCATGGTTTAAATCATACTTATCTGACCGTTATCAGTTTGTAGCAGTAAATGAAGAGATGTCTTATTGATCAAAAGTTCAGTATGGCGTACCACAAGGCTCAGTACTAGGACCGTTGCTGTTCACTCTGTACATGCTACCCTTAGGAGATATTATTAGGAAGCATGGCATTAGTTTTCACTGTTATGCTGATGTTACTCAGCTCTATATTTCTTCATGCCCTGACGAAACTTACCAATCCACAAAATTAACGGAATGCATAGCTGATATAAAAAACTGGATACTTAATTCTGAAAAAACAGAGATTCCGATTATTGGACCAAAAACCTCTGCCCGTAATAACCTAGAATACTGTCTAACACTTGATGGCTCTGACAAGTCTTCGTCATCGTTTAGGAACCTATGTGTGTGTGTGTGTGTGTGTGTGTGTGTGTTCTTCGATACCAATTTTTGATTTGAATACCATGTTTCTAGTATCTGTAAAACCTCATTCTTCAATCTTATTACAATCCCAGCTTCTTTGCACTGGTCAAGCTATATTTCAAAAGGGGGTAACTTTGTGTGCAATGCTCAATTGGTCTCAGTTGACAAAGATCTAAAATAAACTCTTCCACAAACAAGTGCAGTGTTTCTTTCTTCATATAGTCAAAGCTTTACTCATTCATTATCCCACAAACCCAAAATGTCACAAAACATTCACCCGTATACAGAGATCAATTCATTATTTTCAGTCATGCACAAGTATATGCATATGGGAGTATCGAAATGTCCAACACAGTCCTCTGGGGTTCACAAAGTCCAATAGCTCAGAAAATGAAAGATGTCAGTCTTATCTGAAAGTGACACGTGATGGCCAAGTATGGTAACCCATACTTGGAATTTGACCTCTGCATTTAACCCATCCAAGTAAGTGCACACACATTAGGAGCAGAGTAGTGAGTAGTGAACACACACACACACAGCAAACGTGGATACACACACCCGGAGCAGCGGGCAGCCTTGAGTGGCGCCCAGGGAGTGATTGGGGGTTAGGTACCTTGCTCAAGGACACCTCAGTCATATTCCTGCCGGTACTGGAATCGAACCAGCAACCTTTGGGTCACCAGTCCAACTCTGTTACCATTAGGCCATGACTGCCCTATAATCTGTAGTTTGAACGTAGGTGCAAAGGTGGATAGTGACGACGTAGGAGGTTGTCCAATGCCTAGTTGTTTGGGGAGTCGTTAGTCTTATCATCGAAGGAATCAGAAAAGTGCTTCAGTAGTATAAGCATGGTGTTTGGTCAGAACCACTTAGCAGTATCCACAGCTGACGAGCAATAGCTACATCCCAAACCAATCCTCTACAAGAAAAACATCAGACACATCAATTACACTAAATAGATTCCCCATCACTTCACCCAAACATTTCGCACAAACAATTAAACTTACGTTTGAGCAGGAAACAAACAGTTTCTCAAACAGGATTGGAAAATAGTTAGCAAACAACGATGAGGCAGCATCAAACAGACCTTAGCACTTACTCTGCTTACTCTGCTAAGGGGTGGTGATGGCGCAGTGGATAAGACACATGCCTTTGGTGTGAGAGACCGGGGTTCGAATCCACTGTGAGACATCAATGTGTCCCTGAGCAAGACACTTAACCCCTAGTTGCTCCAGAGGCGTGCGACCTCTGACATACATAGCAATTGTAAGTCGCTTTGGATAAAAGCGTCAGCTAAATGAATAAATGTAAATGTACTCTACTGTTTCCATTATTATCCTATATAATGTGCCCTCTTTCATCCCCCTAGTGGCTAGGAAGAAAATAGCACCTACAATTGGAATGAAAGAAACCCTGTGACAGGCAGTGACTGTTACAATCTTAAAAATATATCTAAATTATGACATGATTTCAATGACAAATGCGGAACTATTAGTTCAAGATATTATTAATATATTATATTATTACGATTTTTTTTTTTACTGGAGAACAAGGCAAAAAATTCTGATTAAGAATTTTTTGTTGTTGTTGTCAACCCGTCTGTATAAATACTCTTCACATGTGAAATGAGTGTGTTGCACAGATCCTGCACAGATTAGTCAGTTTTTCTAAATGCACTAAATACAATGACAGTGGAGCATAAAATTATATCCCTGAAAATTACAGTTAATACTAGCCATGATGCTATGTGTCAGTAAATCAATATAATTAATAATTTTAAGAGAGGAATGTAACAGAATACACAAATGGAGACGTCACAGGTTACACTGCTACCTGTTGTTGATCCGAAGCCGCGGTTCTGCTCTGATTCTCAGAGGATCTTCAGCTCGAGATTGACCACATTTGACTCTTATTGCTTGAGCTTCTGCTATTTCAGAATAATAGTACCTGTTCAACAGTTTTTCCTGCATATTGGCTTATCGTGACTACTTTTCTAAACAATACATATGTGTTATTGTGTTATTGATAAATGTAAATCTCCTGGTTCATTCAACTGTCGGTCTGGTTTAGTTTAGTTTCAATAAATGATCTTGGACTGTGGAGGAAGTTTTGAGTTCTAAAAGATAGAATATGTTTTCATAGTACAATGAATTAAAATAGAGAACAACTGATGAAAACTTAGATTTTTTACAATACAGATTTTTTTAAAGCAGCTTCACTTTTCTTGAACATCACACATTATTTACAAATAGATGATGGCTTGAGAGAAGTGCTTCATTGATGATTGATATTGCTCATATCAAATAAAATAAAAAAACGTTGATGCATGAATTTGTTTATACATATGAACTTCATTCATTAAATGCAAGCAAATTTAATTTGTGTATAAAAACTGTTGTTGAAACAATGAAACAGTTTACATCCGAATGGGTGTATGCATGATTCACACAGAAACTCATTCTGCTGGTGTAGATGTATGAGGCCCATAGAGCTGAACATGAGCTGGGAAAGAGACCGAGTTGAATGAATGAACAAAGCTGTGCTTGTCTGAAGTCACTCCTGCTGGCCAAGAGTAAAGATCCTCAGCATTACTTCTGAAAACTCAAACTACCGTCCCATATCTGCTGTATGTTCTTGATGATCTCTGTCCTTGTTCAACTCACCTGATCAAACTTGAATATATTGTAAGAAAGGTGCAAATCCCCACCTTAATCTTTTCATAGATGCTACAAAATCTCATCTCAAAACATTTCATCAGGATTTATGGGAAGTGTTCCCGGTTCCGGCTGATCTAAACTATGCAGCCTAACATTGAATTATAGAAGTCTATAATGTGTTATGTGTATGCTAAGCCAAAGAGATGTGTTTTTAGTCTAGACTTGAACTGGCAGACTGTGTCTGCTTCCCGGACAATGTTAGGAAGATTGTTCCAAAGTTTTGGTGCTAAATAGGAAAAGGATCTACCGCCAGCAGTCGATTTAGATATTCTAGGTATTATCAACTGGCCAGAGTTTTGAGATCGCAATAGACGTGAAGGACTATAATGTGTTAAGAGCTCGCTCAAGTACTGGGGAGCTAAACCATTTAGTGCTTTGTAAGTAATCAGCAATATTTTAAAATTTCTACAATGTTTAATAGGGAGCCAATGCAGTGTTGACAGAACCGGGCTAATATGGTCATACTTCCTGGTTCTGGTAAGAACTCGAGCGGCTGCGTTTTGGACCAGCTGTAGTTTGTTTATTAAGCGTGCAGGGCAACCACCCATAATAGCATTACAATAATCTAGCCTTGATGTCAGGAACGCATGAACTAATTGTTCCGCATTTGTCAATGAGAGCATATGACGTAATTTAGATATATTTTTAAGATGGAAAAATGCGGTTTTACAGATACTAGACACGTGACTTTCAAATGAAAGATTGATATCAAAGAATACACACACACACACACACACCCACACACCCAGGTTCCTAACCGACGACGAGGACTTGACAGAGCAGCCATCAAGTGAAGTTTTTTTGTCCAATAATTAGAATCTCTGTTTTTTCAGAATTAAGTCGTAGGAAATTACTAGTCATCCAGTTTTTTATATCAGATATGCATTCCGTTAATTTTGTGGATTGGTAAGTTTCATCAGGGTGTGAAGAAATATAGAGCTGAGTATCATCAGCATAACAGTGAAAACTAATGCCATGCTTCCTAATGATATCTCCTAAGGGTAGCATGTACAGAGTGAACAGCAACGGTAGATTCGAGATCGGCCTGTAATTGACTAATTCTGTAGGATCAAGTAGCGTTTTTTTGACAAGCGGTTTAATCACAGCCAGCTTAAAAGTTTTTGGGACACATCCTAATGACAAAGATGAATTAATGATATTGAGAAGAGGATCTATGACCTCTGGAAGCATCTCTTTCAGTAGCTTAGTCGGTATAGGGTCTAACATACATGTTGTCGATTTAGATGATTTAACGAAAATTCTTCCTCTCCTATAGCAATGAATGAATCAAATTTTTCGTCAGTGAGACTACACTGCACTGTCTGATGCGATACTGTAGTAGACGGTTGCATAGTTATAATTTTCTCCCTGATATTATCAATCTTGTAAGTAAAGAAGTTCATAAAGTCATTACTGCTGTGCTGCTTGAAAACATCTGGGGTTGAAGATTTATTTTTCGTTAATTTAGTCACTGTTTCAAATAAATACCTAGGGTTTTGTTTATTTTCTTCTAATAGGGTTAAAAAATAAGCAGATCGAGCAGTTTTTAAGGACTCTCTGTACGCAATCGAGCTCTCCTTCCATGAAATGCAAAATACCTCTAGTTTTGTTTTCTTCCAGTTTCGCTCTATTTTTCTGGCTGCTCTCTTTAGGGCCTGTGTGTGTGTGTGTGTGTGTGTGTGTGTGTGTGTGTGTGTGTGTGTGTGTGCTCGCTGTACCACGGCGTTGGACTATTTTCTTTAATCTTCTTTAAGCGCAAAGGAGCAACTGTGTCTAAAGTGCTGGAAAAGAGAGAGTTAAAAGTTTCTGTCGCAATATCGAGTTCTTCTAAGCTATCTGGGATGCTGAGATGATGAAACTGATCAGGAAGATTATTAATAAAGCAATCTTTAGTGGCAGAAGTGATAGGTCTAACATATTTGTAACACGGAGTCGGCTTTGCAGCCTTGGCTAAATGAAGTTTACACGAGACTAGATAATGATCTGAGATGTCGTCGCTCTGCTGCAGAATTTCAACGGCATCAACATTGATTCCATGTGATAATATTAGATCTAGAGTATGATTACGACAATGAGTAGGTCCTGACACGTGTTGTCTAACTCCAATAGAATTAAGAATGTCTTTAAATGCCAATCCCAATGCATTCTTTTCGTTATCTACATGTATATTAAAATAGCCAACAATTAGGACTTTATCTGCAGCCAGTACTAACTCTGATAGAAAGTCAGCAAATTCTTTGATAAAGTCTGTATGGTGCCCTGGTGGCCTGTATACAGTAGCCAGCACAAATCTCAATCGTAATTTATCATTTACACTAGATAGTGTTACATTAAGTACCAACACTTCAAAATAATTATATTTAAAACGAGACTTCTCAGTAATTCTGAAAATATTACTATAAATTACAGCAACACCTCCCCCTCTGCCTTTCAGACGAGGTTCATGTATATAACAGTAATCTTGCGGGGCGCACTCATTTAAAGTAATGTAATCGTTTGGTTTTAGCCAGGTTTCTGTCAAACACAGCACATCTAGGTTATAGTCTGTAATCATATCATTAACAATAAGTGCTTTTGAAGTAAGGGATTGAATATTTAGTAACCCGAGCTTTATCATTTGTTCATCCGTATTATATCTGTTTTTTATTTGTTGAATATCAATAACATTTTGACCCTTAGATGGGTTTGGAAGTTTTTTGTATTTCCTAATTCGGGGAACAGACACAGTCTCTATATGAGGATATCTAGGTGAAAGAGTCTCTATATGATGGGATTTATCTTAGCTCAGTGATGTGAGACTGTGGTGGTGATGGCGCAGTGGATAAGACACATGCCTTTGGTGTGAGAGACCCGGGTTCGAATCCACTGTGAGACACCAATGTGTCCCTGAGCAAGACACTTAACCCCTAGTTGCTCCAGAGGTGTGTGACCTCTGACATATATAGCAATTGTAAGTCGCTTTGGATAAAAAGCGTCAGCTAAATGAATAAATGTAATGTAAAATGTGAGACAGCTAGCAGACGGTCGGTTTAGCCAGTTTGTCTGCTTCCTGACCTGAGCCCCAGATTGTCATGTTTGAGCTCTAAGACTATGTGCCATATTACTAGAGAGAAGAGCAGCACCATCCCAGGAGGAATGAATACCATCTCTTTTCAACAGGTCAGGTATGCCATAAAAACTTTTCCAATTGTCTATGAATTCTATATTATTTTGCGGACACCACTTAGACAGCCAGCCATTGAGTGAGGACAGTCTACTAACTATCTCATCACTCCTGCGAACAGGAAGGGGGCCAGAGCAAATTAATAGCAAAATGCCTTGAGAAACTGGTACTGAACACCATCATCTGCCCACAGCCGGATCATTACCAGTTTGGCTACAAGGCCAAAAGAGGAACAGGATTGTGTTGCATGCCTCCTTCACATTCTCCTCCAACATCTGGACCTCTTTTATAGACTTCAGCTTCGCCTTCAATATGATTCAGTGCCACACCATGATAACCAAACTCCACCATCTCTATACGTCTCTTCATCCGCTGTATCTATGATCTCCTTAGTGACAGACCTCAGACAGTGAGGACTCCTCAGACCCGTCCTCTACACACCGTAACCCTCACCAGCACATAACCCTTCAGATACTCACCGGCACAGAATCAGTTTCAGCATATCACCAAATCTGCCCATTTCACCCAGTGGTGGACAGACGGTCTTCTCCTCCTCAACGTCACAGAAACAAAGGAACTCCTCCTGGACTCTCCACTCCTCATGGCTCGATCTCCATTAGTAGTTATTGTCGGCAGTTTCAGGTATCTTGGCATTATTTTGGACAATAAATTGAGTTTTGATCATCCCATCACAGACATCCATAGACGCTGCTAACAGAGACTGTTTGTCATATATGTAAACTCAGGACGCACACCTGCTTCTCTTGTACCGTAGTGTCACTGAGCCCGTCCTCCTGTTTCACATGCTCTCTCCCAATAGAAACAAGCTCCCTAACATCACTAACCCTTTCTCAAAAAGAATTGGTCTTCGAACTCCCGACTTGTCGGCTGTCATTGACACTGCTACTGTAGAGCACACACTAAAACACCAAACCCCAGCCCGTCTCAGCTCATGCCTCAGCTTCCCACAGATACAGGCAATACCCCATAAAACACACCTTTAAACCCTCGCCTATAGGAGCGTTAAATTCACAGAATGCATAATTTTTAAATTCATACTGTTTTGTTGTTGTTGCCATTTTTGTGTAATATGTGTATTTATGTGTTCAATATATGTATATGAGTATTTCGTGCAGTATGTGCATATTATGCGTGCTGAATGTTACTCCTGGTACAGTCTGTGAAAACAAATTTCCTCTATCAAGGAATATAAAGAATGAATCTGGACTGGTGGACTCAATGTGTAACGTAGTGCGTTAGAAATAGCGATGAGGCTGGATCCAGACGCAGTGTGGCTTTATTAACAAACTTAGACAGGAACAGGATTCAAAGACTCAGGAACGGGATTCAAGGATACAGAAATCACCAACGTTAACATCTATCATACATTCAACAACTCACAAGGACAGGGCAAAAACACAGGGCTTAAATAATCATAGACAACGAGCTAACAGGATAACAAGGGGGCGTGGATAATAAGAAACACCTGGGATAACTAATAAACAGGACAGGGAACCACTGAACATGAAAGAAGACAAGACACAAAACCCACATCATGACATACCCCCCCCCTTAAGGGCGGCTCCTGACGCCCAACAAAACAAAAAAAACCCAAGAAAGTTCAGGAGGGCGGTGAAGCACAGGCGGTCTTGGGGGAGGGATGGAGGGCCAGGCCCATGCAGGGGAACGGACCCTGGACATAGACAAGGCGGGCCTGGGCCGTGGAGCGTGGGCGGGCCTGACTGAACAGGTGGCCAGGGCGGAGCAAGACGAGGCGGAGGCCAGGGCGGAGCAAGACGAAGCGGAGGCCAGGGCGGAGCAGGATGAGGCGAAGGCCAGGGCGGAGCAGGCCAGGGCAGAGCAGGACGAGGCGAAGGCCAGGGCGGAGCAGGACGAGACGAAGGCCAGGGCGGAGCAGGACGAGGCGAAGGCCAGGGCGGAGCAGGACGAGACGAAGGCCAGGGCGGAGCAGGATGAGGCGAAGGCCAGGGCGGAGCAGGCCAGGGCGGAGCAGGACGAGGCGAAGGCCAGGGCGGAGCAGGACGAGACGAAGGCCAGGGTGGAGCAGGATGAGGCGAAGGCCAGGGCGGAGCAGGCCAGGGCGGAGCAGGACGAGGCGAAGGCCAGGGTGGAGCAGGATGAGGCGAAGGCCAGGGTGGTGAAGCCCCTGCAGACGACCATGGCGGCGCAGCCTTCATGGTCTCCTCACCGGACCCTTGGCCCCCCCCCAAAAAATACTTGGGGAAATCCACGGGTTTAGGAAAGGTCTCCCGGAGCTTAAAGGGCGCAGGCAGGGCGAGGCGCAGAGGCGGGGCCAGCAGAGGCGGGGCCAGCAGGGCGAGGCGCAGAGGCGGGGCCGGCAGGGCGAGGCGCAGAGCGGGGCCGGCAGGGCGAGGCGCAGAGGCGGGGCCGGCAGGGCGAGAAGTCTGGGTACGCTCACTGGAGCCTGAGTAGCCGAGCGCGTCCTCCTTCTCCTTCTGCGACGGCGCTTCACTGGGCTTGACTCGGTAGACTCACTTGACTCAGTAGACTCACTTGACTCAGTAGACTCACTTGACTCAGTAGACTCACTTGACGATGCACTTGACTCACTGGACGATGCACTTGATGATGCACTTGACGTACTGAACGATGCACTCGACTCACTGGATTCACTTCACTCGGCATTTGACTCACTGGGTTCGGCAGGGGTCACATGAGGCGCAGGCTCGGCGGGGCAGACGAGAAGTGCAGGCTCGTCTGGGCTCACGTGAAATGCATGCTCGTCGGGGCTCACGTGAAATGCATGCTCGTCGGGGCTCACGTGAAATGCATGCTCGTCGGGGCTAACGTGAAGCTCGGGTTCTTCGAGGCTGACGTGAAGCACCGGCTCGTCGAGCCTGACGAGGAGCTCGGGTTCGTCAGGGCTGCAGTGAAGAGTGAGTTCGTCGGCGCTGCAGTGAAGAGCGGGCTCGGCAGGGCTGGACCGGACCAGCGGCGAAGACGACGACGAGGCCTTCGCGGGTAATGTGAACTCGGGAGGTGTCGAGTAGAACAAGCCTGTAATGGAGAAGAGGTCTTCCAAGGAACAAGCCTGAGCGATATACCGGTCAAGAGTCCAGTTGGTAAGGTCCCGCGGCATCCATCGAGCGATGTCATAATCCAGCCCGTTCCAAAACAGGCCCATGAGCTGGATATCATCTAGCGCTCCCAGATGGCAAATGGACAGAAAATCCTTTGCGTACCTTTGGACGGACTGGCCCTCTTGCAATAACGTCGACAGGTATTCTCCCAGAGCCCGGTTGCTGACAACTGCTGGATCCATTTCGTGGTGAGTTGTTCTGTAACGTAGTGCGTTAGAAATAGCGATGAGGCTGGATCCAGACGCAGTGTGGCTTTATTAACAAACTTAGACAGGAACAGGATTCAAAGACTCAGGAACGGGATTCAAGGATACAGAAATCACCAACGTTAACATCTATCATACATTCAACAACTCACAAGGACAGGGCAAAAACACAGGGCTTAAATAATCATAGACAAACGAGCTAACAGGATAACAAGGGGGCGTGGATAGTAAGAAACACCTGGGATAACTAATAAACAGGACAGGGAACCACACTGAACATGAAAGAAGACAAGACACAAAACCCACATCATGACACAATGTCTTTACGATTAGTATTATTATTTTTTAAATGTAATACTTACGGTAATTCATTGGGTTATTATTTAATAATTCCATGAATTAGATGTACATTTCAGACATCTTCACTTCTCATTAAAACCTAATAGACTAACTGAGTGAAATCATTCGATTATTTGCAGGGTTTTATATTGTGATATATTTTTTTCAATTAAAATATGGGCAGTTAAATCTGTTTAGTGTTATCAGAATTCAGTGTCTTCAGTTTGCCTAAAAGAACATTCAGATGTTTTATGCATCATTTATGTGCGTGCGGTTATGGTTGAATCTTTTGGTCCCAATTTTCCTACAATGGTTATTTTTGAATGAAACGATGAAACGGATTTGATCAGAAAGGAAGGTCTGGCCTCAGATTCACTGCGACTTTCCTTACGACTTTAGTCGTTATGACTTTCATCTTAGAATTTTGATTTTATTCCCAAAAATATTATGACTTTATTCTCATTATGCTACCATCTGAAAATATGTCATAATCTTTAAAACAAAGCAATAGACCAGCAGATGACAAGAGTTTCAGTGATTTTACCACAAGCAAGAAGTGTTCGGCAGAAAAGCAATATAATAAAAGTCAGTTCTATAAAAAGAACTATCATTTCTTAATGATAATGAATTCTTCCACCAAATAATCTAATTTAGTGACTGTAGGCGGTTTGTGGCGCTGATCAACACACAGCTGCATATTTTATGTTAGAGTCAGAACTACAAGTTTAATAATATCCAATAAAAACTACTTTATTCTGGCAAAAACCTTTTACAGCACTTAGTTTGCAATAGTGTCGGCACATGTGCATCTTAAATATGCTTCCTTGACAGAAGCAGTAAACATAAAGACAGAAAACGCTTATGAAATCTAATTGATCGCAAATAAACATCTTAACTATTCTTCGCTGAATGCATGAATATAGGTGAAGTGTTTAAGGACTTCTGACATAAGTAGCATGAGTTATAAATGAAGGTTTTGCAGCTTTTACTTCAGAGGATTTGCACTTCCGTCATCAGTCGGCCAAAAAGACCGTCATCAATGAATTATTCAACACCACAAACAGCGAGAAAACAGGAAAACAGGAGAAAGACAGCGATCTATACTGTTAAAACCTCCCAATAAAAGCTGTCCTCAAAGGATTGGGTTTTACAATCCTCCAGACAGGATTTGTGTGTAAGCATGAGGAGCTGTCATTTGAAACGTAAATGTGCATATCAGCATTACGGGAGGCTTTGGAGCGCTGGGTGTCTTCTCTTCTATAGCGACTCCATTATTCCTGTGATCCCACATCGGCTGCTGGCTCTGTGCCCTTCACACAGCCTTCCTGATAGATGTAATACAGTAATAAATCATAAATAATAAATAGCGGTAGAGAGGAAGAAGCAGAAAGAGGTCAAGGAGGTCATTTCTAATCATCTGTGTGGACCGGAAGAAAAAGTATGTACAGAACAACACAATTTCAGCCTTATATTGCCCATTTATCAATGTAATCGCTGCCTTTAGACCTGCTGATTCTGCTGATGTGTGTTTCAGTCCACACATACTGTACACACTCGCCATTATTATCCAATAAAGCTAATTTATAATCACTAAACCAAACCCTCAATCTAAACCTAAACAACAAACCTTTGCATTCTTAGAATTAAAAAATAATATTATTGTTGAATTATGAGTCATATTAGTTTTTTCACTGAGGCCACGCCCCTGATGTGAACAGCTGCTGTTTTCTGTGCAAGTAATATTCATAAACACGACTCCACTGCATTAAGTGAAGGATAAACCCAAATCTCCAAAACTGTCAAGTTTACATTTTAATTACTGTATCAAATCAGTAATAAAGTCTCATAACAATGATATCATATATGTTTCTTTTGTTCAAATCATTAGCCTGGACAAGATATATATATACACACACAAACGTGATTTAATATAATTTACATATTAGTTCACGCCTGAAGGTCACTGTGTGATTGTTGTTGGTGATGAAGACTCGTGTAATCACTAAATATGCTTTCTTCTAAACATGTCTCTTGTGTTTCACAGCTGTTCAATAGCACCTGTGTCTTTGTTGTCATCAAAGTAGCGCCATCAATTCCTTATGCTACGATTAAATAAAGCAAATTTTCACCAGAATAAAAAAAGCGTTGACAGTGAGAAGATTATCACGATGAAGAGTGAATTAATGTTGTGTTTTCTCTCTGTGTGTTGGAGGAAGAGAAGACAGAAGGAAAGATGATTTGACACACAGCCAGTGAAAATATGCTGCTATCATTGGAAGAGTCTCTGGAAAATGCCCATCATCACACTATGCTGCCATATGTGCTTTGAAGAGAATGGCCAAGAAAACCAATGGCAAACATTCTCTCACAGACAGAGAACGTGAAGACGGTTTGATTATTTTACACTGAAGTCATCATGTGTCCTTATCTAACCCTCTGTAACGGTTCTTCATTGATCTCAGCGCATGAGCTTTGTGTTGAGCTCAGCCTCGAGGTCCTGCAGTGCTGCAATATTCATTATACTCTATATCATATCATTCATATCCATAACGCGCTCTCAGAGCTATTCCTGAGGGAACTTGCCAAGAAAGGCCAAGATGCTTTTTCAAATGTTTCAGATCTGAAAATCTAATTTTAAGATAAAGGTTCATACAGACTTTTAACCCTCACTTATAATATGTGTTAATTTAAGGATAAAGACTGACATTATAAATAATAAACATGATAAAGACACGATAAAGACATTATGGCACTTAATGAATGCATGGCTACATAAATAAATGCTTGGTCATGAAATATTGATTTGTGAGTAAAAATTATTTGATTTGAGTGTGGAGTGAAATGAGAGTCATGAAACTGGAAATCACAGAGACAACAGCTTATTATACAGTTTAGTGTCATTATAATTAAATATGTGAGAGCTGAATGCCGCTATTGACCAATCACAATCAGTGAAATAATATGAAATAATAAATAGCGTAAAAAGACAGATCCATTTTGCACGTACCTGATCTTGATATGCGAAGAACAGAATCATGAACAGAATCTCCAACAATAATATCAGGAGCAACAGAATGAAGAACTGTAGAAACACAAGTCAAGTCAAGTCAAGTCAAATATATTTATATAGCGCTTTTCACAATACAGATTGTATCAAAGCTGCTTCACAGTATCAATCAAAACAACTTAACAATGTTTGTTTATTACTGGAAAAAAGACATCCAAGTTTGGTAGAGCTGATCAATGGTATGATTGGTTAATTAATTTGAATATCCCCAACTGAGCAAGCCAAAGGCAACAAGCAGAAGAGAGAGTATGTTTATATGGGAGAGAATAGAAATATGACTACTTTTGTATTTTTACTATAAGATATAAGCAACTACTTGTGGTCGTGTCTAGGCGCAGGTCCTCCATCTGATCTGGATGCGGCCCGGATCCGGCTGACTACATCATGCGTTGTGGTCGTGTTAATACTAACCATAACCTGACTACATTTTTGAATAACTATATATACTCTTTACTCCACTTTGCGATGAGTAATGCAGTTACTCTTACATTTTGCATGGCACCTACTTTTTCTGCAGCAGTTTATTTAGTGATATCGCCACCTACAGGGCATTGAGTGAACTAAGTCTTGTGCGTTTTGCACAAACTTGTCAACAATGCTGCTTTAAATGAATGTGAGTGCATTAGCAGGCAGTTGCTGAATCACAGGCGGTTCATATTTGAGATGAGGACATGATGAGGCCGACAGCAGCACATCCAGCTTTGCTTTTAGAGGAGGTGTGGCTTTGGAGGAGGCGTGGCTTTGGCTTTGGAGGAGGCGTGGCTTTGGCTTTGGAGGAGGTGTGGCTTTGGATGGCGATTTGCAGGGAGGGTGGGATCGTATGCTTTCAATGCTAGCAGGCTAAAGTTAGCATTTCCAAGATCATCTATTGCACCTTTAACATTAATTTCTTTATCTGTTAATCTTATATTGAAGAGAGGTTTTTGAAGGATATTGGAAGGATAGAAAATAAACGTGATTGCTCTCCTCACAAATCAACTCTTAGGTGTCGAGGACTAGTGCATCTTTGAGTCTATATTCAGTTAGTACTGTTAAAATCAGTCATTTTCATTGTAAGGCGTCTGTGTGGTTTTCTCTTTACACTATAGTGTTCAGCTGAAATCCCCTGAGGATGTTACACGGGCCATTATACAGCGTCGAGAGGATCGAGATCCATTTACAGATCCTTTGATCTTGCAGTTTTTATTACATGCAGGATCAACTCTTGGCACTTCTTTGAAAAGTTGTCAGTTGATTTAAAAAAACAAAAAAACTGCATTGAAATATAACAAGCCCAAGTTATACTGATAGTTAATGGTATTTTACCATTATCTTTCTTGACCAACGTAATTACTCAGAATATTGTATTCAGTGGCTAACATTTGGTAAAATTACCAATTACCATGTGTTTATCTTAATAAAACATCTCTAATATGTCCACAAAAAACACAGAATTTGTTAGATTGCTCAAGAAAATTCATACTCTTTCTTTTAGATCAAGACTATGTATAATATACACTGCTGGGCAAAAAAGTGTACAGCACATAGAAGAGACTTTTGTCTTGTAAAGATATTTTCTGTGTTTTGTTGCATGGAAACAAAGAAAGAAAGAAAACATTATTCACTGGAAAAGTCCAAAATGTATTTTCTGGTCCAATCTCTTTAACTCTTCCTCATTCTGTGTGAGGGAAATAAAGAAAGCCAGAGACTGTAGCTGAATTCAGAACCGCATACTAGCATTTCTTGCTATTTTACCATATCTTTCTAAGGCAGGAATGATAAGAGCAGTATAGTAGTGTGCGGTTCTGAACCCGGCTATAATCACAGGAGTTAAAGACTCACAGGAGAGCCAAGGTCGTCATTAAAATGAGCCCATGACATAAATAGCAGCTTAAGCAGTAAACATCATCATCCCCCATGTGGACATGAGAATATTTTATCATAAATCATCTGCGAATGCGATAGTCTCTGCAGTGATTGCAGCAATATATATTCACAGACGACACTCACATCGGCACTGAACCGGAAACGGCTGGAGCAAATCAACACCAGCTAAACATTACTATTCAGTGTTTCATTTATCCTTCTAATTAAATACATTTACACACATATATTACCAGCAAAACAGGGTCTGCGGGTTTAGATGAGTGATTTTGCTTGTATTCACAGCATTTTTCCTTTAGCTTGTTTTCTTCAATTGGCTGGTGGAAAAAAATACAGTTTGGGATTTTTCGCTTTATTTATTTAGATGATTTATGTATATATACTGTATATATTACTCTCACTATAGGAATAAATGGATAACTGTGTAAACCCCAGTATAAGGTGATCTGCAGATATGAATAATTTGTAGATGGCTCCAAAAAATAATAATTAGGGACGGTGGTGTTTAAGGAATAGATGGACCTGAGCCGAG
>JAVALU010001074.1:100000-122500 GCA_030770095.1 Gila robusta | reverse complement strand
CTCTCGCCTTCTCCGCCTCTCCTCACCGACGCGCAGCTGCCGCCCACGTGCCACACTGCCGTCGCTTCTGATGACGAGGCCGAGGAACGGGCCACTAAGGATTGCTGTTCCATCCTGGCATCGGACAGCGAGGACTGGTCGGGTTCTCACCACTCTTCCGCCTCTTCGATCCAGGAATCCGGCCGGACCCGGGCTGGTGTGGACGCTGAGCTGTTGCGCCTCCTCTCTCAGGCTGTCGAACGACTCGGGCTCGAGTGGTCGCCGCCCAAGGAGCCCGCACCTAACAGACTCGACGGCTGCTTTCTTCAGAGCCGCCGCCGTCAAGCGCCCGCAGCCAGGGCCGCCCCGTTTCTGCCTGAACTTCACGCAGAACTGGCTAAGTCGTGGAATGCACCTTTCTCCACGAGGCTCCAATCCCAATTCTCCGCGTCGCTCTCCCAAGTGGACGGCGCCGCCGAGAAAGGATACTCCGCCATTCCCCCTGTGGAAGAGACGGTCGCAGCGCACCTTTGCCCGCCCTCCGCGAGATGGCGCTCAAGGTCTGCCCTCCCGTCTAAGGCCTGCAGAGCCACGTCCGCCCTTGTCGGCCGCGCATACACCGCCGCCGGACAGGCCGCTTCCGCTCTGCACTCGATGGCTGTGTTACAGATTCTACAGGCCGACCTCCTCCGTGAATGGGATGAGAAGGGCCGGGACCCAGCTGCCGTTACTGATTTGAGAAGCGCGACGGATCTATCGCTCCGCGCTACCAAGACCGCAGCTCAAGCCATCGGAAGGTCTATGGCCGCGTTGACCGTCACAGAGAGGCACCTCTGGTTGACGCTCGCCGACATGAGGGAATCCGAGCGCGCCACCTTCCTCAACGCGCCTCTTTCCCCTACCGGTCTCTTCGGCCCAGCGGTGAGCGGGCTCGTCGACCGCTTCTCGGAGGTTCAAAAGACCACGCAGGCCATGAATCTCTTCCTGCCTCGGCGCTCGAGTTCCGCTACAGGCCGCTCACGTGACCCGCCGCCTGCACGAACTGCCACTCAGCGCCCATCGCAGCCTAGCCAGCACTCGCAGCGACGCCAGGGCGGCCGCCCTAGGTCGCGCTCGGACAGCCGTCACAGACCGCCGCCCACCAGAGGGCCTCGGCAAAAGATCGCGCTGAAGCCCGAGCACGCGAAGCCTTCCTAACATCAACAGGAAGGAAAAGGCGGCCGAGTCCCGCTGCGGCCGGACCGCCGTCAAAGCTTTTCTCCCTGTCAGTCCCCTTCAAACAGGCTACTGCAGTGGTTCATTTAGCAGACAACGAGCCGGTAGAAAAACCCTCTCGCCTGCACACAAACGCCGTTTTCACGGCGACCCAGAGAAATCTAATAAAGAGTATAATTTCTGGTTATCCGGCTCACGCCGAGGGTGTTTTAGGTGTAGAGAAAGTGCCCACTTCCCAGTGTTCACCCCTACACACAAGCACAACACTTCCCGTGTCATTCACAAAGCCCACTCTCATAAAGCAGGCAAAAGCTGCTCGAGTGTTGAATGTAAGAAGTGTATTCAGTCAGGTTATGAACGTAAGTCACGTGCCCGCCGGCGAGCGCTCACGCTTACTAACACAAGCCTCTCCCCGAGCACGGCCCGTGCATTTAAGCGTTGTCACAAAACGCAGGGCGATCATAAAACGCTCCCCGTCCAAAGCGACCGGGACGTCAAATTTATGTGTAAGTCTCGTGCCCGCACAAGAGCGCTCACGCTTACTAACATACACTCCGCCCAAGGCTCCGCTCGCACATCACGAAGTGATAAAAGGGCGCTCCCCGTTCACGGCAATCGGGACGCCTCTTATGTATCAGCCTGTCACGGCGGTCAGCGAGCTGCCGCCTGCGAGCACCGAGGGCGCGCGCGCTGCGCCCACACCTCCGGTTCAGTTTCTCGCCCCCGCAATATGCGGCGGTCAGAACCCGGAGACCATTCGCCCCCTAGCTACATATATAAAAGCATGGGAAGTCATTCCGGGGGTTTCAGAATGGGTGCTGAGCACAATAAGGCACGGCTATTCGCTTCAGTTCACTCACCGTCCCCCGCGCTTTCAAGCGCGGACCGCGACAACTGTGAATGCAGAAGTAGCACATCTACTTCGTGCAGAAATAGCGAAGCTGCTGTGCAAAGGGGCCATAGAGCTGGTACCACATTCTCTGAGCGAGTCAGGCTTCTACAGCCGTTATTTTCTCGTACCCAAGAAGGACGGAGCCCTCAGACCCATCTTAGATCTGAGACGTTTGAACAAGGTGCTTATGAAAAGACCGTTCAAAATGCTTACAACCAGAAAAATGCGATCTGACAGAGCGCCTCCTCACGTGGTCTCAGCATCACCTGCGCTCGCTGAGAGCTGCACATGTGCCAGGCCACCTGAACGACGGCCCAGACAAACTATCCAGGGACAACGTTCCCCCAGGGGAATGGTCCCTGCACCCCCAAACGGTCCAGAAATTATGGCGCCTATTCGGCAAAGCGGAAGTCGACCTGTTTGCGTCAAAAGACAACGCTCACTGCCCAATGTTCTTTTCGAAGAACGAGGACGCGCTGGCCCAAGTCTGGCCCAGCCGCCCTCTGTATGCCTTCCCTCCGATCTCTCTGCTACCGCAGGTAATCAAGAGAATCAGGGAAACGCGCCATTCGGTGCTCCTCATAGCCCCGCGCTGGGAGAATCAGATTTGGTTCCCGGAGCTGATGCGGCTGTCACTAACAGCCCCGTGGCCGATTCCAGTGAGAACGGATCTCCTCTCGCAAGCTCGCGGCTCGATCTGGCATCCCCATCCAGAGCGCTGGTCTCTGCACGCTTGGGTGATCAACGGGTACCCGCTGCCCTGCCAGAAGGAGTGATGAACACGATCACGCAGTCTAGAGCTCCCTCTACTAGAAAGCTTTACGCGTCTAAATGGTCTGTGTTCTCCAAATGGTGCACCGACAAAAGCTTGGACCCACGGACCTGTGGGGTCTCGCGGCTGCTCTGTTTCCTACAGGAGCTGTTGGATAAGGGGAGATCCCCATCCACGCTCAAGGTCTATGTGGCGGCTGTTGCTGCGTTCGCTGAGCCGACGCACGGCCGGTCACTAGGGAAAGACGAGCTTATCATCTGCTTCCTTAGAGGAGCTAGAAGGATGAACCCTCCGCGCCCCCCGTCGGTTCCTATGTGGGATCTTTCGCTGGTCCTCGAGGCCCTGAAAGCTTCCCCTTTTGAACCACTAGATTGCGTGGAATTGAAGTACCTATCACTCAAAACCGTTTTCCTGACAGCCCTGTCATCAGTGAAACGAGTGGGGGACTTACACGCGCTGTCTGTCAGCGCCGCGTGTCTCGAGTTCGGGCCAAATGATTCAAAAGTCATCCTCAAACCTAGACATGGCTATGTTCCTAAAGTGTTTGGCACTCCATTCAGAGCGCAGGTCATTTCGCTTTCGGCTCTGCCTTCATCCGATAGCGAGAGCGACATTAATCTCCTCTGCCCAGTCAGGGCGCTGAGGGTTTACACTGCGCGCTCCGCCCCTTTCAGGCGCTCGGAGCAGCTTTTCGTTTCGTTTGGTGGGCGCTAGAGATGCGCGGATGGGCTATTATTTCATCCGCAACCGCATCACAAAACTCATCATCCGTCCGCCATCCATCCGCACCAACGTTTTTGACCAATTTTCAAAACCGCACCCGCCCGCCATCCGCTGATACAAGGCGCTGCTGATGACAGCCGCGAGACTACAAACCGCCCGCCACCCGCCCGAATTTAATTAAAATATTTTTTTCGTCACGTCATCCGCCCGATCCGCGGTTTATCCGCGGAGTCCACGGCTATAACCGCCAACCGCGCATCTCTAGTGGGCGCACCAAGGGTCTCGCCGCCTCGAAACAAAGCTTGTCCAGATGGATTGTGGACGCTATAGCAGCCGCTTATGCGTTGACAGGTCTGCAATGCCCCCTGGGCATCAGGGCTCATTCCACCAGAGGCATGGCCTCATCGTGGGCATGGTCCAGCGGAATTTCTATTCATGACATATGTGTGGCGGCGGGCTGGGCCTCCCCGTCCACCTTTGTCAGGTTTTATAACCTAGAAGTTCCCGCTCTGCGGGCAAAACTTCTGTCAGTTTAAGTGAGATGTACGTTCTGTCCAGATATGTTTGTGAGCAGGCTACTCTCACGTATACTAGCTCTTCTGGTTGAGCTGCACTATTGGGTATGTGCTGTATGCTTATACAGACCGGCGACGCCGCTCTGTATTCCCTATGAGTGCTTATGTACAAGTGCTGGCCCGCGCTGCTGGCCACCTTAATTCCCACTTATTTGGGTTCCCCGGAAAAGCCCTGGGACTCATTGTGGATGCTTGGCGCGCACGGCGTTGACAAAGGGTTCCCGTAGCGTAAGCTAACTTACGCAATACGAGAGAACCTCTCGTAAGAGAACGTATCGGTTACCTAACGTAACCTCGGTTCTCTCTAGAAGAGGGAACGAGTATTGCGTAACCTGCCGTGCTCGCGCCACGAGCGTTTTTCGCTTCAGTCGATGAAAACCAGAGAATACAGTCTACGAGCCCTGCCTATATACGCTAAGCCACGCCCATTCTGGCGGGCTTTGACGCTGTGAAGGCGCGAGCGCCCTTCATTGGACGTGACGTCACGTCGGGCTCAGTGGTAGGCTGCTGCAGTTCCCGCAGGGCAGCCTATGAGCACGCTAGACAGCCTGCTCTAGGTCTGCACTGCGTTGACAATGAATACAAAATTAAGGATAATTTTTTGGCTTCAATATCTCGAGAAGATGAATCTTTCCCGTAGCGTAAGCTAACTTAAGCAATACTCGTTCCCTCTTCTAGAGAGAACCGAGGTTACGTTAGGTAACCGATACGCCTTTCTGAAATATTTCTCTTTTAAGATGCCTAGTTCACCCTCACTCAAACACACGCTATTGATTCACCCAAAACAAAAAATCGAATTCCGCTCAAATCAAAAATGAGTTGAAACTTAAAGGGATTCAACTGTCTCATGCATCTGTCTTCTTCATTAACATTAAAATGTATTTGATGAGATGCTGGTGAATTTAACACTGATCATCGTTTCTGAACTCACGACTTCTTGTGCTTTGATAATCTTGTGCTTTGTGAACAGAGTTAGTGATCAAGGCAAAACATCTTCAATAAATAAAGCATGAATAACAGATCCCAGAAAACAAATGTATAACAACATGCTACAATAACCTAGATGACTGAAAGTCTATTATGACCACGACTTCACTATTGTTGAACTGAAGACACCGTGAAACAAAGTGAGCAGTTTTCAAGAAACACGTTTGAGGAACTTAATAAAACAGAATGCCCCAAAAATACAGCAAGCTTACTTTCTGGACCTTGACCATTTTCTTCATGTCATTTTATATCATTAGAAATGAAAATGAAATGTGCTTGATCTCATTTGATAATTTCTATTCTTTTGGACTTTGATGACCAGAAAGTAAAACATCAGATCAGGATGATCAGTCGATCAGTCGACACTCGAACATCTAAAGCGACATTCATTCATTCATTCATTCATTAATTCTGATCGGGTGAGCCACAACTGAAGTCATTTGTTTCCCTCTCACATGTAAATAACGTCGAGCTGTACTGTATTATATCTCCAGTATATGATGGCAGAGCAACACCTCCAGTGACTCACACTGAGACTCGAGGGCTGGAAACAGTCTGTCCTGATGATGGAGACGCCGTGAGCTCCTGCTCCTGCTGCTCACACACCTGTTCTTCTTCCTCTCTCCTCTCTCTCTTCCTCTCTCTCTCCTCCTCTCTCTCCTCCTCTCTCTCTTCCTCTCTCTCTCCTCCTCTCTTTCTTCCTCTCTTTCTCTCTCTCTCTCTCTCTCTTCCTCTCTCTCCTCCTCTCTCTTCCTCTCTCTCATCCTCTCTCTCTCTCTCTTCCTCTCTCTCCTCCTCTCTCTTCCTCTCTCTCCTCCTCTCTCTCTCTCTCTCTCTCTTCCTCTCTCTCCTCCTCTCTCTCCTCCTCTCTCTTCCTCTCTCTCCTCCTCTCTCTCCTCCTCTCTCTTCCTCTCTCTCCTCCTCTCTCTCCTCCTCTCTCTCTTCCTCTCTCTCTTCCTCTCTTTTCCTCTCTCTCCTCCTCTCTCTCTTCCTCTCTCTCCTCCTCTCTCTCTTCCTCTCTCTCCTCCTCTCTCTCTTCCTCTCTCTTCCTCTCTCCTCCTCTCTCTCTTCCTCTCTCTTCCTCTCTCCTCTCTCTCTCTTTTCCTCTCTCTCTTCCTCTCTCTCTCCTCCTCTCTCTCCTCCTCTCTTTCCTCCTCTCTCTCTTCCTCTCTCTTCCTCTCGTCTCTTCCTCTCTTTCTCTCCTCCTCTCTCCTCCTCTCTCTCCTCCTCTCTCTCTTCCTCTCTCTCCTCCTCTCTCTTCCTCTCTCTCCTCCTCTCTCTCCTCCTCTCTCTCTTCCTCTCTCTCTTCCTCTCTCTCCTCCTCTCTCTTCCTCTCTCTCCTCCTCTCTCTCTTCCTCTCTCTCTTCCTCTCTCTCTTCCTCTCTCTCCTCCTCTCTCTCTTCCTCTCTCTCCTCCTCTCTCTTCCTCTCTCCTCCTCTCTCTCTTCCTCTCGCTTCCTCTCTCTCCTACTCTCTCTTCCTCTCTCTCTTCCTCTCTCTCTTCCTCTCTCTCTTCCTCTCTCTCTTCCTCTCTCTCCTCCTCTCTCTCCTCCTCTCTCTATTCCTCTCTCCTTCTCTCTCTCTTCCTCTCTCTCTCTTCCTCTCTCTTCCTCTCTCTCTCTTCCTCTCTCCTCCTCTCTCTCTTCCTCTCTCTCTCTTCCTCTCTCTCCTCCTCTCTCCTCCTCTCTCTCTTCCTCTCTCCTCCTCTCTCTCTTCCTCTCTCTCTTCCTCTCTCTCCTCCTCTCTCTTCCTCTCTCTCCTCCTCTCTCTTCCTCTCTCTCTTCCTCTCTTCATGCACACACACACACACTCTCCTTTACACTGCCTGTTAGCAGACAGTGCAGCTCATTGTGTCATGATTAGCGGCCGCAAACTCGTGAAGCGTGTTTGTGTTGCTGATGTGGGTCAGCTGGTCCCCGGGGTAAGATGCGCCGCACAGCCCTTAGCGTGTGGATGTGCTGGAGGACACACACGCCTGAGTCTTGTTTCTTTAGTCTCTCCATTTCAGTGTCCAGAACGAGGCTTTGTTCTTCTGTGTGAGATGGAGAGAATATCTGTCCAGATCTACAGTAGATAGTGCAGTCGTCCATTCAAAATTCATAAACGCATTCATGTGGTTTTTGATTTTGAACGTATTAATTTTTGATACGACATAAACATGAAACGTTTAGTTATGCGCACACACACACACACACACTCACACACACACACACACACACACTCACACACACACACACACTCACACACACACACACACATCCACATCCAAACTCACACATCACACACACACACACACACACACACACACACACACACACTCTCTCACACACTGCCTATTATCTTAAGTTTGAATCTCACAAACGCCGCTTCTTACACTAAGTGCACAGGAGACTCTATTCACAATTCATTTCAGTGATTTGGTGTACGACAAGCATAATCCACAGCAAACAAAAATATTGGGTAAACTAGAGCATTTTTTCTAGTGAGTTTCTTTTTCTAATGAGCTTTTCGCCATTGATGAACTATATTTATATTCAATGTTCCTCTCGACTCGGCACCATCTTGGAAGGATTTTTCCACTGAGTTTGTTGCAATGCAGTGTGGGATTCACTTCTCTGCAAAGAATATATGGGATGCTGTCTTGGAATTTGGCCAAAAAGGCATCTTTTAATTCTTACAATTTGAATGCCTGAAAACACTGCCTACATTGGAGCTCTGCAGCAGCAACACTGAAACCACATTAAAACACTGCACTAGGTTTCTCACGTCTTGAATTCTCTGCGACGTCCATCTTTACTCAGCCGAGATAAATCCAGTATTCTGATGCTCAGGGAATGAATGAAGCCATCGACACTGTTATTCTGCACACAGACTGATCCGCTTATCACCAGAAGTATGTTAGGTTCCTGTGTAATCCTTGGTGGTCATTGAATGTTTTGTTCAGTGTATTCTGGAGCATTTATTGCAGATGTTTGATCTCAATGGCTTCATCAGTGCCGACTCTGAGACTCTCTCCTGTTATCAGCTAATGTTGCTGTCGGACTGATCCAGGAGCTCAAATCTCACGGCGATGCATTGAAGCATCAGTCTAAGAGTTGCAGAGGGTTGGGCAGCGATTCTTCGATTTCAAATCTTTGAAAATGTTGTAATGCAGGGTTTAAAGTCTTTGCTAGGATTTGAGTCTATTTTCTTGCCATGTTTCTAGGGATTTCTGCTCAGTTGACTTCAAGTGGAGGACCATTTATGTAAACAGCTTTCCCAAAGCGAAGAAAATCCCAGAGCATCCAAAATCCTGTTGGTTCGTCAGGCAGCTTCATATATATATAAATTCACACGCACACACACACACACACACACACACTACAGAACAGCAGCCTTCAAGCCTTTTCAGGCAAAGACCCCTTGGTTCACATACTTTGTTGAGATACTAACATTAGAAATCCATTAAAATAATAATTTGTGCATATATGTGTAAGTACATGAACTGCTCTCACGAAAAGACTTCTATTCAACTATGAAGCTGGATGGTCTTTTGATTTTAGCTGCAAAACAATAAATAAATGTGTGTTTGATTCATCAGTCCTAGAGATGGCAATGGACCCGAGCACACACAAGTAGAGATCAGTGTTCACGTTTTGTAACGTGGTGCGGTTGAAGCAGAGATGAGGTAGGATCCAAATGCAGCACACGCTTTATTTAACAGATTACAAACTATACAGACTGGATACAGGACTCAGGAACAGGAACAACCAACACTAGCGTTAACAGTCAAACATTAAACAAGAACTCACAAAGACAAGACTGAAACACAGGGCTTAAATAATCAGGGACAAACGAGCTAGACAAGATAACAAGGGGGCGTGGGAAATCAGAAACACCTGGGATAACTAATAGACAAGCCAGGGAACCAAAGAACATGACAGGACACAAACCCACATCGTGACATAACCCCCCCCTTAACGGTGGCTTAAAACCCCCCATTAAAACGACAACAAATTCAGGGGGGCGGAGGAGCATAGGCAGTCTTGGGGAAGGGACGGAGGGCCAGGCCCGTACTGGGAACCGGGACCAGGACATAGGCAAGGCGGGCCTGGGCCGTGGAGCGTGGGCGACCAGGGCGGAGCAGGACGTGATGGCGGGAGGTGAACCCTCCTCGGGTGGCCATGGTGGAGAAGCCTCCTTGGGTGGCCATGGTGGAGAAGCCTCCTTGGGTGGCCATGGTGGAGAAGCCCTTTCAGGCGGCCACGGTGGAGAACCCCTTCCAGGAGACCATGGCGGCGCGGCCTTCATGGTCTCGTCCTGGAACCCTACTACTGCCCCCCCTCCCAAAAAATACTTGGGAGAACCTACGGGGACATGGACTGGAACAGGATCAGGAACTTACATGGGCACAGGGACTGACAGTGGCTCTGGGACTGACAGTGGCTCTGGGACTGACAGTGGCTCTGGGACTGCTTGTTTGGCTGACGAGCGACAAACAGTCTCTTGTGCTGCGGGCGGAACCAGAAGTGCCGGCTCGACAGGACTGGCGTGAAGAGTAGGCTCGTCAGAACTGGCGTGAGGTGCAGGTTCGTTGAAGCTGACGTAAAGCTCTGGCTCGTTGAGGCTGTCGTGAAGCTCAGGTTCGTCGAGGCTGACGTGACGCCCTGGCTCGTCGAGGCTGACGTGAAGCTCTGGCTCGTCGAGGCTGACGTGAAGCGTGGGCTCGGCTGGGCAGACGTGAAGCGCAGGCTCTGTGCTGGACGGGACCAGCGGTGAGGGCTCTGGGGGTACTGTGGGCTTGCGGGGTGTCTCTGCAGCCAAGCTTACAGTAAATGATGAACCGCTCCAGAAGAGGGCCAGGTTGACATACCCCTCTAGGGTCCAGCCGGTACAGTCATCCGGCATCAACTGGGCAATGTCCTCGTCCAACCCGCTCCAAAACAAGTCCATGAGCTCGAGGTCGTCTAAAGCCCCCAGACGACAGCACGACATAAAGTCCCTCACATACCTCTCGATGGACTGGCCTTCCTGAAATATCGAGGCAAGGAAACTTCTGAGGGCCTGGTTGCTGACAACTGCTGGATCCATTTTCTTGGTGAGTTCTTCTGTAACGTGGTGCGGTTGAAGCAGAGATGAGGCAGGATCCAAATGCAGCACACGCTTTATTTAACAGATTACAAACTATACAGACTGGATACAGGACTCAGGAACAGGAACAACCAACACTAGCGTTAACAGTCAAACATTAAACAAGAACTCACAAAGACAAGACTGAAACACAGGGCTTAAATTATCAGGGACAAACGAGCTAGACAAGATAACAAGGGGGCGTGGGAAATCAGAAACACTTGGGATAACTAATAGACAAGACAAGGAACCAAAGAACATGACAGGACACAAACCCACATCGTGACACGTTTAAGATGCCATGACCATATTTAATGTGTGTTGATGAATGTTTATTAGGGCCCAAGCACCGATGGTGCGAGGACCCTCTTGGAATTGCTCTGTTTATTAGGGCCCGAGCACCGATGGTGTGAGGACCCTCTTGGAATTGCTCTGTTTATTATTATTATTATTCTTCTCCGCAATGAATCGCATTTTTGAGGGCCTAAACATGCACGAAAACTCACGAAAATTTGCACACGCGTCAGAACTGGCGAACATTTACATCTGATATGTGTTTCAGAATTGGGCGGGGCAAAATGGCTCGATAGCGCCACCTATAAAGGTTCAACGGAGTGCGCCTCCCGCTACGTTTCACGTACGTGTACGAAATTCGGTACATACATGTAATGGCCCAATACCTACAAAAAAGTCTCTTGGAGGATAGCCCTAAACACAACAGGAAGTCAGCCATTTTGAACTTCCTCTCAGATTTTTGTGCAGTTTTTGCCATTTTCAGGCCTCGTACTTTAACGAACTCCTCCTACAGTTTTATTCTGATCATCTTCAAATTTGGTGAGTGTAATCTTAAGGCCTTTGCGACGTTAAATTGCGAAGATCTTGAGTTTTCGTCGAAGGGCGTGTCCTCGGCGGCCTGACAAATTTCGATGTTTCGCCATGAAACAGGAAGTTGCTGTAACTCAGGCAAACAATGTCCAATCTGCCCCAAACTTCACACGTTTGATAAGAGTTCTGTCCTGAACACATGTCCATGCTCATATTCAGTTACAGTCATAGCGCCACCTGCTGGCAACAGGAAGTGACATGTTTAACACTGTTGTGGACTCCTGATAACATAAAAAAGTGCCAGCAAGTGCTAAACATGCTAGCAACATACTAGAAACATGCTAAAACATGCTAGCAAACACTTAGCTAAGTGCTAAAGCATGCTATTCCTGCAATTAAATAGGAATTTGCTGTAACTCAGGCATGGAATATCAAATATTCCCCAAACTTAACACGTTTGATAAGAGTCATGGCCTGAACACATCTACATGAGAATATTCAGTTATAGTAATAGCGCCACCTACTGGCAACAGGAAGTGACATGTTTAACACTGTGATGCAGTACTAGCAAAATATTAAATATGCCATTGAATTATAAACATGTTATAAACATGTTAAAACATGCTAGCAATTCTTAGCTAAGTGCTAAAGCATGCTAATGCAATGAAACAGGAAGTTGTTGTTACTTAAGAAGGCAATGTACAATCGCATTTTTGAGGGCCTAAACATGCACGAAAACTCACGAAAATTTGCACACGCGTCAGAACTGGCGAAAATTTACATCTGATATGTGTTTCAGAATTGGGCGGGGCAAAATGACTCGATAGCGCCACCTATAAAGGTTCAACGGAGTGCGCCTCCCACTACGTTTCACGTACGTGTACGAAATTCGGTACATACATGTAATGGCCCAATACCTACAAAAAAGTCTCTTGGAGGATAGCCCTAAACACAACAGGAAGTCAGCCATTTTGAACTTCCTCTCAGATTTTTGTGCAGTTTTTGCCATTTTCAGGCCTCGTACTTTAACGAACTCCTCCTACAGTTTTAATCTGATCATCTTCAAATTTGGTGAGTGTAATCTTAAGGCCTTTGCGACGTTAAATTGCGAAGATCTTGAGTTTTCGTCGAAGGGCGTGTCCTCGGCGGCCTGACAAATTTCGATGTTTCGCCATGAAACAGGAAGTTGCTGTAACTCAGGCAAACAATGTCCAATCTGCCCCAAACTTCACACGTTTGATAAGAGTTCTGTCCTGAACACATGTCCATGCTCATATTCAGTTATAGTCATAGCGCCACCTACTGGCAACAGGAAGTGACATGTTTAAAACTGTTGTGGACTCCTGATAACATATAAAAAAGTGCCAGCAAGTGCTAAACATGCTAGCAACATACTAGAAACATGCTAAAACATGCTAGCAAACACTTAGCTAAGTGCTAAAGCATGCTATTACTAAAATTAAATAGGAATTTGCTGTAACTCAGGCATGGAATGTCAAATCTGCCCCAAACTTCACACGTTTGATAAGAGTCCTGCCCTGAACACATCTATATGAGAATATTCAGTTATAGTAATAGCGCCACCTACTGGCAACAGGAAGTGACATGTTTAACACTGTGATGCAGTACTAGCAACATATTAAATATGCCATTGAGTTATAAACATGTTAGAAACATTTTAAAACATGCTAGCAATTCTTAGCTAAGTGCTAAAGCATGCTAATGCAATGAAACAGGAAGTTGTTGTTACTCAAGAAGGCAATGTCCAATCTGCCCCAAACTTCACACGTTTGATAAAAGTTATCTCCTAAACACATGTCCATGCTCATATTCAGTTATAGTCATAGCGCCGCCTGCTGGCAACAGGAAGTGACTTTTAACACTGTTCTGGACTCCTAATAGGTACATGCATGTAATGACCCAATACCTACAAAAAAGTCTCTTGGAGCGTATCCCTAAACACAACAGGAAGTCAGCCATTTTGATCTTCCTCTCTGATTTGTGTGCAGTATTTGCCATTTTCAGGCCTCGTACTTTAACCAACTCCTCCAACAGTTTTAATCTGATCATCTTCAAATTTGGTGAGTGTAATATTAAGGCCTTTGCGAAGTTAAATTGCGAAGATCTTGAGTTTTCGTCGAAGGGCGTGTCCTCGGCGGCCTGACAAATTTCGATGTTTCGCCATGAAACAGGAAGTTGCTGTAACTCAGGCAAACAATGTCCAATCTGCCCCAAACTTCACACGTTTGATAAGAGTTCTGTCCTGAACACATGTCCATGCTCATATTCAGTTACAGTCATAGCGCCACCTGCTGGCAACAGGAAGTGACATGTTTAACACTGTTGTGGACTCCTAATAATATATAAAAAAGTGCCAGCAAGTGTTAAACATGCTAGCAACATACTAGAAACATGCTAGCAAACACTTAGCTAAGTGCTAAAGCATGCTATTACTGCAATTAAATAGGAATTTGCTGTAAATCAAGCATGGAATGTCAAATCTGCCCCAAACTTCACACATTTGATAAGAGTCATGCCCTGAACACATCTACATGACAATTTTCAGTTAAAGTAATAGCGACACCTACTGGCAACAGGAAGAGACATGTTTTACAGTGTGATGCAGTACTAGCAACATAGTAAATATGCCATTGAGTTATAAACATGTTATAAACATCTTAAAACATGCTAGCAATTTTTAGCTAAGTGCTAACGCATACTAATGCAATGAAACAGGAAGTTGTTTTTACTGAAGGCAATGTCCAATCTGCCCTAAACTTCATACGTTTGATAAGAGTCCTGCCCTGAACATATCTACATGACAATTTTAAGTTAAATAGCGCCACCTACTGTCAAAAGGAAGTGACATATTTTACACTGTGATGCAGTACTAGCAACATATTAAATATGCCATTGAGTTATAAACATGTTATAAACATGTTAAAACATGCTAGCAATTCTTAGCTAAGTGCTAAAGCATGCTAATGCAATGAAACAGGAAGTTGTTGTTACTGAAGAAGGCAATGTCCAATCTGCCCCAAACTTCACACGTTTGATAAGAGTCCTGCCCTGAACACATCTACATGACAATTTTAAGTTAAAGTAACAGCGCCATCTACTGTCGACAGGAAGTGACATGTTTTACACTGTGATGCAGTAGGCTACTAGCAACATATTAAATATGCCATTGAGTTCTAAACATGCTAGAAACATGCTAAAACATGCTAGCAACACTTATCTGAGTGATAACGCATGCTATTATCCCCATAATAAAGGACATTTTTGTAACTGACTTTGACATACTCCTCCTATATCTACCTACTTAAATGCACATTGCCCACCGTGCTCTGTCTTCCTAAAGCCACCGGGTGGCGGTGGCACGGGTGCGAGGGCCCTTTCAATGCTGCTTGCAGCTTTAATATGTAAATTAAATCTGCTCGTCAATATAAAGCAATGTCTCTTCAGAAGACTTGAATTAAATCACTTGATTTTTATGGATTACAAGGAACATTTTGAAGTGTGAAAGTTTTGGTGGATTGGAGGGACAGAAATCTAAATATCTGTGTGTTTCGAAGATGATCAAAAGTCTTACGGGTTTGGAACGACATAAAGGCGAGTAAATGATGACAGCATTTTTAGTGGATTTTTATTTGTTTTCATTAGATGCAGAAAAAGCATTTGACAAGGTTGAATGGAATTATCTTTTCGACTTAATTGTTTAGGACTTAACCTAAATTATTGTGAATTATTGTGAATGTGTAAGAATCCCATATCTGAAGTGCTGAATAATAATACGGTTGTCAAAATCATGTGTTGCTTCTAGAGGATGTAGACTGGGATCTTCTGTTTTCATATTACACATCAAACCATTTCCAGTTGCTGTCAGAAGGCACAACAGTTGCTGGTATTGAACAGACATGTTTCAGTACTTGTGCTCAGATGAGCTGTGGGCCTACACTAGCGCTGCTGGGAAATACTTGAATGAAAACCAGTTTCCATGGCAATAATGACAGCGCAGCCTTATTAAAGACTAAGACAAATGTAAGATTCTGTGTTTTTTAGGCCATACACAAGGCATTATCACTATATTTAGATTGCAGATTGAGCCTCCACTGTCTCACCGTTGTGGTTTTGTTCTTCTTTTGTATTTTTCCCTTTTCTTTGCTTTTCATTTTCTCTGACACCTTAAAACATGTATTATGGCTCATAGTATGACTATTTCATATTATCTAAGATCTATGATTCAGCCTTTTCATCAATCAGCTTGTGACATAATCTGTTCAAGCCGTTAAACATTTTTCTCAGGATTTAGACTTTCAGTATTTTAATATTTGAATTCTAATAAAGTTTGCCGAAGTGATTAGTTGCTGTTAGAACCTGTATTTTCAACACGTCACACACTCCACATCAGGCGACGTCTCTGCTGATAGATGTGTATTGTAGTTGAACAGAACCAACCAATGTGCTTCAGTAAAATCACTGGAGTATTTTTACAATGCTAACCTTTTTTTTTAAAGACATTACATTTGTCCTGTTTACTTTAGTATTATAACACTAATTGTCCTTTATATCACATTTAGGGTGTAGACAGACGTAGTGTTAGACAGTAAAGTATAATTACACACAGCAAGGGGAAATTAGCACTTCTGTTTCAGCAAATGTTTTTAAAGGTAAACAGCTTTGCTTTGGACTAAATGACCACAGTCAGAACATGTTAGCATTCATCACCACAACTCAGCATAGTAACACAAATGTGTGTTTGTCATACTAAATAAAGAATTGAGTGTTGAGCATTTTCTGTTGTACTTGTTTGAGTGTGTGAGAGAGAGTGTGCGTGTGTGTGAGTGTGTGTGAGTGTGTGTGTGTGTGTGTGTGTGTTTGTGTGTGTTTGAGTAATTGTGTGTGTGTGTGTGTGTGTGTGAGTGTCTGCGTGAGTGTGTGTGAGTGTCTGTGTGAGTGTGTGTGTGAGTGTATTTGAGTGTGTGTGCACGCATGTGTGTGCGTTCTTGTATGTATGGTTTATGAGGACACAAATGTGTATAATGACATGGGTATTACAATGTAATAGACTCAAAAATTACATCGGCATTGTGTTGGGATTAGTGGAATTGCACTAGTATGGTTTAAATCATACTTATCTGACCATTATCAGTTTGTAGCAGTAAATGAAGAGATGTCTTATCGATCAAAAGTTCAGTATGGCGTACCACAAGGCTCAGTACTAGGACCGTTGCTGTTCACTCAGTACATGCTACCCTCACACACACACACACACACACACACACACACACACACACACACACACACACACACTCTGTACATGCTACCCTTAGGAGATATCATTAGGAAGCATGGCATTAGTTTTCATTGTTATGCTGATGATACTCAGCTCTTTATTTCTCTGCGCCTCGACGAAAATGACCAATTCCCTATATTAACGGAATGCATAATGCATAGCTGAGATAAAAAATTGGATGACTAGTAATTTCTGTCACAGTTCTGTTTGGATGCTGTTTGGATCTTAGTTGTTTGTTTGTTTGTTTGACTTTATTTTCTTTATTTACTTTATTTTATTACTTTAGTTTAATTTTCATGGAGTTTTAGTTTGTTATTTTCAGTCATATGTGTTTCCTTTGTTCAATTTTCCCGCCACTTATCAGTTGTCATTTGATCTGCACTGGTGTTTTTCATTTGCCTCAGTTATCGTGTATTTAAGTTGCAGTCTTTTCAGTTCTCAGTTGTCAGGTATCGTTTGTGGTTGACACAACTGTCTCGCATTTGGTTATCTACTCTGAGTTATTTAATAAACCTTGTTTTATTTTTTTAATCATCATCGTCTTCCTTGGAGTTACGTAACAGAATACAGACTGCAAAATTCGCCACCCTATCCTGAGAAGGGCTTCCTCTTATTGACTTTGCCCTTCATTTCTATCAGCTTTCTATAAAGACTGCCGTTTCTCTTCTGGGTCGGGGCGAACTCCTACTATCCTGTAGACCTCCAGACTGTCACAGTTCATGAATTCACTGACTCTTTCTCTCTCCGTGTGTTGTGTGTGCGTGTGGCCGCTGATCACTACTGATTTGATCATCGGTGCCAGCTGCAACTGATCAGGCGTGCCTATTTATATTCATTGCCATTCGTCTTGTGTTTATCAGATCATTGTGGATGTTCCCGGTGTCGTGTCTTGTCTCCTGGCTATTCTGAGTTACCTGTGTTTTCGAGTTTGGATTATTGGAGCTTCCTGAGTTTCTGCTTTTCTTCCTCGGAGTATTCTCTGGAGTTACTGAGTTTCGTGTCCGGGTTTGTGTGGATCTGTTCGCTCCATCATCTTCTACGGAGGATCGAGTTCGATTTTGTGTTTAATAAACTCTATTGTTTACTCGCAATTGAATCTTCTTACTTCAGCGTGACACAGACACCACAGGACTGGATCGGAAGGAGGCCATCATCCGTCTACCCCAGACCCATACTCCAGACCCAGACCCCGCAAACACGGAACCTGTGACGACAGCGCCTAATAACGCCCCGACGCCAAAGCCCCAACGTAAGTCTGACCAGGGGTGTGAGCCGGCAAACATCGCCCTGGAGTCCTGGTGGAGCTCGACACAGAGGACAGCCTGATCCATTGGGACTCTGAAGCGGTGCTTCCCACCCTAAACTTTCATCACCAGAACCATCATCAGAACTATTATCACCACTGGTTCTAGCCATTGGAGAAACAGTATCTTCGCCCAGCAAAGACATGGAATTATCAGTGATCCCTCCCAGCCTCCCTCTCCCACCTCCACTGCAGATCTTAGCCAGTCCTTCAGCTGGTTTCCTGAAGCCCTTCGCCTTCCTCTCTTGCTGTGTTGTCAAGCATCAGGCCATGCACTCACCAGCTTCGCCTAAGCGTGAGGATCCCGCGACTCCGCCTCGGCCCGTCGACCAGTCGGCGACGCCTTGGCTCCTCCCACCCTCGGCTGCACCTGAGATCCTCTGCCTTGTGGCTCCAGCAGGCCCCCTCGTCCCTCCGGCTCCACCAGGCCCCCCTCGTCTCTCTCCGGCTCCACCAGGCCCCCCTCGTCCCTCCGGCTCCACCAGGCCCCCCTTGTCCCTCCGGCTCCACCAGGCCCTCCTCGTCCCTCCGGCTCCACCAGGCCCCCCTCATCCCTCCGGCTCCACCAGGCACCCCTCGTCCCTCCGGCTCCACCAGGCCCCCCTCGTCCCTCCGGCTCCACCAGGCCCCCCTCGTCCCTCCGGCTCCACCAGGCCCCCCTCGTCCTTCTGGCTCCACCAGGCCCCCCTCGTCCCTCCGGCTCCATGCTTACGAGACATCCGCAGCGCTCCGGCTCTCCACCCTTCCAGCTCCACCTGGGTCCTCGGTCGCATCGGCTCTGCCTCAGTCCTCGAATGCTCCAGTTACACATCGGATGATAGTCGCCGCAGGATGATTATCTGCCTTGGTCTCCAGTGCCAGCTGCGGCTCTCGAGTCCATCAGATCTCCATCTGCACCCTGGGATCCCGAACATCGGCTCTGTCTGCCTCGGTCGTCCTTTAGTGTGTTGAAACATTTTCATGAAAGTGTGTTCTCTTTAAGTGTATTTATTTTGTTAATATTATATTATATGCAGTTTAAAATATACTTTTAAAGATTTAAAGTACTCTACAAGTGCACATTTTATTCAATAAAGCACACTTCTTTTTCACAAGGGAATGCAGGGTTTAAAGTCATTGCTAGGCTTTGAGTCTATTTTCTTGCCATGTTTCTAGGGACTTCTGCTCAGTTGACGTCCAGTGGAGGACCATTTATGTAAACAGCTTTTCCAAAGTGAAGAAAATCACAGAGCATCCAAAATCCTGTTGGTTCCTCAGACAGCTGCAGCAGCACATATATACATACAGTATATTCACATTACATTCACATGCACATATATCAACAGGCTTAGCATACATCCCATGTCATGATATTAATGCCCTTTTGACATATGTGTATAGTATAGTTTTTTCTTCTTTTTTATGCTTTAATGTTAATGTTTTGAAAACTAATAAAGAAAAAAAGATGCATTTTGGCTGATGCTATCACACTCGATCAGGTGATTTCGATTGTAATGTGTGTGTTTTGGAAGTTTGACTCGCTTGTTTTGGTGCTCTTCCTCAACACACTGTCCATTATGTCAGGGCAGTGGGGGGAGCTTAGCTCGGATCCGGACACATCCAGGACGGATGGCATTTCAACAAATGCGATATGGTCACGTGCATTTCTGACAAACTCCATATGTGGTTTTAGTGATCCAACAACAAGATCCTGTTTCCATTCATATTTATTTCTGACTGCTTGTGATCGGATTAGCAAAAACACATCTTAATGTTACATGGAAATCCTGAGTCTACATCTGGCAGACTGACAAACTTAATAACACAAAGGATTGCTGTGGACTGACAGCTTTATGATCAATGATATAAAATACAACAATCAGTATTTTGACTTTGAAAAGCATTTCTGTAATGTTTATTCAATGCTTTACTTATTTGCCAAATTAAGAATAATCTTTAAAAAAATTTCCTCTTTAAATGAGCTGTCATCCGGACTGAGCAGTGGTCACTTGATAAGAGCAAAATAAGTAATCATGTTGTCCAACACAGATGTGGTTTATTATCAAAGATACTGGCCTCCCCTTCCAAACAGCAGAGACAGGCGTTGATGTCGAGCGCTGAAGCACTGATGACGTCCAGAGAATCAGTCAGTGGAGAGAAAACAGCAGCTCACCTGACATATGCTATTACTGTTCTGTCATTCTTCTCACACTGGAAGGGTTAGCACTAAAATATGTGTTCGGCCACACTGCGACTCAAGTGAGGAAATAACAGTGGCAGCAAACAACGAACACAGCCAAGTAAAAAACAGCAACCAAGAGTATCAACCATAATGTAGACATCAGCACCTCCACATTAACTCTTTCCCTGCCATTAATGAAATTATCCGGCTATCCATGATTTCCCTGTTAGGGGGCGCTGTTACTTCTGAAAGACCACAGAATCTCCGGATTAAAAGACAGGCGAAGAAGAAGCAGAAACAAGCAATAGAAGCTTTCCTAACGCACATGTAAAATAACACGATCATCAAATATTAAACAGCATATAAATCAAAACTGTCTAACATTACTGAATGAAATGTTGAACCCATGAGAAGGAAACTACTAAAGCTTTGCGAGTGTTGATGGACTCGATCACTCTAATTGTTCTCGCGGTAATTCTATGCTGTGCGCAGCGTGTGAAATCATGCGCTAGCAACATGCTAACATGCAGCTAACGGCACCTCTAAATTAGGCGAGCACGTCTTCTTCAGCGTTGTTACATCTGAAGAACTTTCATTAATGTAGAAGCACAATCCACCATCTCTTGTTTCCCCCGTTCCCTCCGTGATGCGATCCGAACAGCGTGAAGCCCGGCAGATGTAGCGTGTTGTCTGGAATAGCTTCACTTATCCAGGTTTCAGTGAAGCACAATGCAGCAGAGTATGAAAAGTCCTTGTTAATGCGGGTGAGAGGATCCATTTTGTTAGGAAGTGATTGGAGATTCACAAGATGAATACTTGGAAGCGTCTGAATAATCAAAAACTGGAAAAATATTGTCTGGTCTCTGGTAAAACACTATTGATAAATAATGACTAAATACAGAACAAATAAACAAAAACAACAGAAGAATCAGAGAGCATCACACTAAGGCTGCCATTCGCATCGCCATTTTGAAAAAACAATTCTCAGTTTCGGCTCGTTTATTTTTTATTGTACATTGGATTTTAAGTTTCTATTTGCTCAGACTTAACCATTATAAAGATATTTTGTTTCTGTTTAATTTTACATGTTGTTTTGCCAAGCTAGTCGAGCTACTGGTTTATTAATCTGCTTTTGTATTGGATGCTAAATTCCTATTTGCACAAAACCATTACAAAGAGCTGACTGCTGTTTATTTTGAATGTCTACCCAGCTTATGAAGCTGTTGTTTTATTTACAGTTGTTGCACTGGTGCACAATTATTTAATAAATAATTCACAACATTTATGTCCGTTTGTTATTTTGTTTTACAAGGTTAGTAAAGTAATGTTGGTAACACTTTACAATAACAGTACATGAATAATCATGTACTAATACCTGAGATAATAGTTACTTCAACATGAGCTCATGATTAGTGAAGATATTAACTAATCATGAATCAATGATGAGTCGTTCTTAACTACGACAGGAGTCATAAGGATCCATGCATTAATAACAGCAGCCTTAACTACTACTTTGTTCATGTTTGATAATTAATGCATTAATTAACATTTAGGGGTAAACTAAATCAATCAGGCTCTGTAAGAATAAATAAGAATCTGAAGCTTTGTGACAAATAATTGGAACGGCACATGATTATTTAGCCATTAATTACACAGATCTGTCTAATCAAACATCGAAAATTAACTAATAACTACCACTAATAAATTTAATTTGATCTAAACTGTTTTCTGATTTTTATTGTTAATTTATGTTTAGTCATAGCTGCTTTTCTTCCTGGAACTACATCATGTAGGGTTTTGTTCACTTTAGGTGCTCGCTCGGCGCGCTAGTCGTGTTCCTACGCTAATGCTGGCATTTTAATTAATAAATGTTGACTGCTTTGGTAAACCAAATAAATAATTAAAGACATGTTTGCATGTTGTATTGAGATTTTTCAGGAGGTTATGTACAGTAATTAATAATAATTAATTTATTTTTCAATTTATTCTTTCTTTATGATATCAGTAGTTGACATGAGACTTGACTTGAGTTGTTTATATTCAAGAGTCCTTTTTGTCGAGTCAAGCCTGAAGTCATTTCACGTCTGAAGTCTATTCAAATGCGACTCGAGTTCGAGTCTCTAACTCGAGTGCCCATCTCTGGACTGTATGCATCATCTCAGAGAAACTCATGAATAAAAATAGTGACCATGGAGTCCAGGCTGATGTTACCAAAATCCAACTGGTTCTTACACTGATCATGAAGCAACACAAACATGAGGGTTTGAGTGCTGCGGCGGTGGGGAATAGCTCTCACTTCATAATGACTTTAGAATATAGAGTACAAGTTGCATGGACTATGTTTATGATAATTTGATGGTGTTTTGGTAATTTTTGGAGCTTGGTCACTAGTGGTCGTTCTATGGGAAAGAGTAGCTCAAACATTCAGCTAAACAACTGCTGTGGTTCATGGAAGAAAGGAAGCCATGCAGGTTAGGAACAACACAAGTAAATACAGAGCATTTTCTTTTTATGTTTGAGTGAACCATTCCTTTCCCATTCTCTCTCATTTGAACAGAATAACAGAAGAGATGATCTGTATATGAATGAGACTCACCCAGAAGAGCAGATTGAAGAACACCATCCCGTATCTCAGGGCCCTCAGGCATCCCTCGGCCATCCTGC
>JAVALU010001074.1:27500-92500 GCA_030770095.1 Gila robusta | reverse complement strand
GTCTAATATTATTAAATATCAAGTGTCTGTATGTTGTGTTCAATTATCAATTTTCAGGGCTTGTTCTGTTTGTTCATTGGATTGCTCAGCTAAACAGGCCAATAAGAGACTATTCACTACTATTATTCCTTTTAATTACTAATGTCTAATTAAAATGTGTACAAATGTATAAAACTGATCAGAGATCAGGTAAAACCCATAGATACTTGTTCATTGGTTCTCAGTGAATCTGCAGGATTCATGGTTGACAGAGATCGTCTCTCCCCGGCGGTGAAACATTGAAACGTTTGGAAACCGTCATGTCGTAACGAAGCGTTGTTTAGCCTCCCCTGTGAAGACCTCCTTCCCTTTCATCTCTGTACAGATAAAACATTGTCAGGATAATTCCGGTTCACGTGGAAGCGATAAAATATTCTGTATTATAAATTTTTCAAGGCTTGTACCTTGGAACCTGTTTCATGGTTTGTGTTCTCGAGCTCCAGACACTGTTGTGCGGATGAGCCGGAACGCATTAAGGGTTTTCTGTTAGAGCGGTGTCGTGTTAGCGGCCGCTAAGTTAATAACTAATGATCTTAGCAACGGAAGTGAATCAATCAAAACTAACTTTAGCTGGACAATAACTTTATTCTAGAGCTGCTGTAAAGCCAAAACAATCACTGTTACTGTAATCTCCTATTATCACTGTAAAGCTGCTTTGAAACATCTGTATTGTTAAAGCGCTGTATAAATGAAGGAGACTTGACTGACTTGACTTTACTGAAATCACGTGACTTTGGCAGTTTGATACACGCTCCGAACTACTGATTCGAATCAAAAGATTTGTTAAGGTTTCGAAGCTTCGACCATCACTAGATTTCCCTGTGTTTTGATAAATTGCCTTATATGGATTACAATTGTGGATTAGCCCTAATAAAGCTGCGTTTGGACCTTCTATCCGTGTGTCGAAACAGTTTAAAGTCACCATGAATTTTTTGTTTAATGGAGTATTGCAGTGTTTATTGTAAATGATTTCTCGGTGCACATCATTATTGTTTTAATAATCTTGAATCAGAATAACAGCTGCATCTCTTCTCTTCTCTGATGACGAGGGCGGGGCAACCTGTCACTCACATGAGATCAGCCAAAAGCAAACCACAACCATCCAATCAATTCCCCACAGACAAAATGAAGCCCCGCCCACATGTGTTCTTGTTCCAGAAGCGTTTCACTCGATATACGACACAATAGAGAAGAAGAGACCAGCACAACTTCCCTTTCATGATGTCTTTGTCTGGTTTAGAGGCTGTTAACGGTTAACACACTGTTACTGTGAGACTCGACATCAGTGAGGAGCGGAGATGCGATGTGTTAGATATGTGAACACTTGAAAGAGGGTTAATGCCAGAATGTTAATTAAAATGCAAAAGCATGCATGAATTTATAAAACGTGCAGAAATATAGAAAACTATTAACAAAAATTATTTGAAACTTACAATAGTTTTAGTGCATTTATGCGAACCCTAACTGCACTAATGGCTGTAAAAACACTATAAAACCCTGAGATTTTAAACAGACCTGGTTCAAACAAGAGTTCAGTGGAACTGAAACGTCACATGAGCAACAGAACATTGTTTAACAACAGTTTATATCCGAATAACTTTAGACATAATGTCTGTTATCATCTACTTTTACACACAATGGCCTGAAAATGAACTATTTAAGGTGTAACAACCTAAACTCCATTTAGTGAAATCACAGTACATCCTGACTTCTTTCTTCAAAGCCTTTTCCCACGTCTATCAGTAAATATACAGCAAACTGTTCCTTAGAGAAGCATTTCTACTGCACATTATCATTATATTCATAATGAAAGACTATGATGTGATGAAAAAATGTGGCAAGATCATCACAAGAAATGCAGTGCATCTTTAATGACTCTCTGAGTGGCTATTTCAGTGCTATACATACTTTAAGTTTTAATATGTTATGTTAATATTTAAGTTAAGTCATGGCGTAAGGAATACTGTTTCCGGCTCCGAGCCTCTTCTTCATTAGAGAACAACCATAACCCATAATCTCAACAGCCGTTAATGAGCAATATTCATTCATATCACATTAAGCTAAGCTTTGGTGTGCTTCCTGGACACCAACATTTTAACGATTTATAAAAGATGAATCACTGTCTGGCTATCTGAGATTCTGGTACAGAGATAAAAATGAAGATCAGAGAGATCTACGATAGTTTTACTGCACGCTGTCAGTGTTTATTAGCAGTAGCAGCGTTTGTAGCATTGCGTAGGCGTCTGACATCAGCGTTTGGATGGAAACAGTGACGCGTGATGTCAGACAAGTGCAGAATTAGCAGTAATTAATCACAATTACTTCACTGTAACGTAAATAAAGCTTTACTGTGAGAAGCCAGAAGAAAATAGCAAATGTAAGAAGTGTTCAGAAATGCAATTTTAGCCAAAGAGACACACGTGATCGGGGAACCCTAACCCTATCTATCTATCTATCTATAAACTGCCTTTGTTCTTGTGAAACATGTCTAAATTTCCAGTATAGTGTCCACAGCATAATTTGGATTTTTAAGCAACCAAATTCAAAAACAGATTATTTGTCCAATTCTGCACTGTGTCTTTGTTTTAGTTGCTCTAGAAACTCATGTTCAGATTTTTATAAATGACGCATATAGTAATTGGCATGAAGTTTTCTATCACTCACCTCAGTATTTGCTTCAGAAGGAGTTGTTCTTCCTCATTGTGTGTTTTCTCTGCGGAGTCTGAAGAGCATGTGGAGTTTATTCCCTGTTTTCTGGTCAGGGTTAGGGAGGGACACCCATCAGGCATCCCAGGAATGCTGTAATGTTATTCCTAACTGAGACTCTATGTTTATGTTCTGTGTGGACTCGCGTATGGGTTTTTCTCTCAGTCTTCTAACATCTTACTGCAATAATAATAACAACTTAGATATCAATGTCATTACTAAAGTGAATTGAAATGAGGTTGTGGTGAGTGTTCATAGAGCAAATGACTTAGTTTAGTGTGTGCAACATAGACACAGAACATCTACTGTGTCCCTAATGAGATGATAGATCTAATTTACATCAGTGATGAGGCTTTCTCAATCTTTCAAACGATTGAAATAATCGCTTTGAAACATGATTTACTGAAACACTAGCGCCATCTGTTGGTCAAAGGCAACAATGGCTGGGATTTCACATTACGAAATGTAGCTGTACTGTACAGTTTTTCTCAGTCACTTTGGTACATTTCTCGAATCATCCTCGACATATGCAAAACCGAAAGTGCATTTCTCAAAACAAATACAAATAGCAAAACACCATGGATTACCTGCAAAAGCCAGTCTCTTGCTCAAAATCCTTAGTTGATCTCTCAAAAGTAAATATCTGTGTCAGTGAACATGTCAGTGCCATCAGAATGACAACTCCTTGTGTCATTGTGTACGGATATGACAGTCAAATTGCTTAGTCATGTTGTCAATATAACAGTGTACTCTGGAGAGATGTTCTGATGTAAACTATGGCTAAAGTTTTTTTTTATCTAATTGTTATTAAAACAAAAAATCTCGCTATTAGTGAACAAAAACAATTTCTAAAGCTAGGTCTTCTAAACATTAGATCGCTCACACCTAAGGCGGTTATTGTAAATGAAATGGTCACAGATAATAATTTCGATGTTCTGTGCCTTACTGAAACCTGGCTTAAACCAAATGATTATTTCGGTCTAAATGAGTCTACTCCGCCAGGATACTGTTATAAGCATGAGCCCCGTCTGATCGGTCGTGGCGGCGGTGTTGCAACAATCTACAGAGATATCCTTAATGTTACTCAGAAAACTCGTCATAGGTTTAATTCGTTTGAAGTGCTTGTGCTAAATGTTACGCTCTTAGATGTAAGAAAAAAATCCCTATTATCTCTAGCATTGGCTACCGTATATACTGTAGACCTCCAGGGCCTTACGCCAATTTCCTAAAAGAGTTTGCTGACTTTCTATCAGATCTTTTGGTCAACGTCGATAAAGCATTAATTGTTGGAGATTTTAACATACACGTAGATAATTTAAATGATGCTGTCACAAGTATGACCTGTGTTTCTTAGTTTTCCCCGTCTCTGTGTTTTGGTTTAGTCCTGTGTCTCAGTTTTCCCGCTCCTCGTTTGTGTTCAGTTCCTCCACCTGTGTCTAGTTAATTTGCCCCAGCTGTGTCTTGTTGCCATGACCCATTCCCTGTGTATGTAAACCCAGTGTTCTCCCTCACTCCTGGTCGGTTATTGTATATGTTGCGTTTATATGGTATGTGTTGCATCTCCTGAGTTTTTTGATCATTAAATTCCTGTTAGTAGTTATTCCTCGTCTCCTCGTGCTTCCTGCCTACACACACCGTGACAGAATAACCGACCCAAAGACAAGCGTGATGGCTGAAGACAGACTCTTCAACTTGCAGCAGAATGGCCGTTCGTTGGAGAGGTATGTTGAGGAGTGCCTGGAGGTTTCCCATCTAGTGAACTGGGGTGATTCCACTATTAACGGCTGCTTCCGGTTGGGACTGGACGATGATAATTTATTCCATTTCATCTCCGTGGAGGATTGTTATAAATCCGTCCCGGACTTTATTAATTATGTCCTAGAATTACATGGTTCCGATTTCCTCGTTGACTATGCAGAGGATAGTCAAAATCATCATCCAGTCCCCATCCGGAAGTATATAGACGTCCCAGTTCACCTCGATCCGGAACCCGCTGCATACCTCTCCAAGAACTCCGTGTCCCTTGCTGCACCTGAGATGCCCGAGCCAGAGCTTCCGCCGCTGGTCCCATCCAGCACAGATCCCGAGCCACGACGAGCCCGAGCTTCACGTCAGCCACGACGAGCCCGAGCTTCACGTCAGCCACGACGAGCCCGAGCTTCACGTCAGCCACGACGAGCCCGAGCTTCACGTCAGCCACGACGAGCCCGAGCATCCGCCGCTGGTCCCGTCCAGCACAGATCCCGAGCCTGAGCTTCCGCCGCTGGTCCCGTCCAGCACAGATCCCGAGCCTGAGCTTCCGCCGCTGGTCCCGTCCAGCACAGATCCCGAGCCTGAGCTTCTGCCGCTGGTCCCGTCCAGCACAGATCCCGAGCCTGAGCTTCCGCCGCTGGTCCAGTCCCGCACAGTGTTTCACGTCTGCCACGACCAGCTGGAGAACCAGCTGGAGATCACCCAGCCAGAGACTGTTCCTGAGCCTGAGCTGAAACCCGTTCTTCTCCCCAAGAAAATTTTGGGGGGGGGGCTATACGCCTTCACCATGGCCACCCGAAGGGGCAGCACCGCCATGGTCACCTGAAGGGATAGCTCCACCCTGGACTCCCGAGGTCCCAAAAGCTCCGCCGTGGTCACGGCCACGTCAAGCTCCACCTTGGCCACGTCAAGCTCCGCCTTGGACTCCAGAGGTTCCGAAAGCTCCGCCGTGGTCACGCCCACGTCCAGCTCCGCCTTGGACTCCCGGGTACCCGAGAGCTCCGCCTTGGCCACGCCCACGTCCAGCTCCGCCTTGGCCACGCCCACATCCAGCTCCGCCTTGGCCACGCCCACGTCCACGTCCAGCTCCCCCTTGGCAAGACCCACAGCCTATTCCGCCCTGGAGGCTTCCTATTCCCGTGGAACTATACACTCGTCAGCCTCCAGGGCAGCCCACCCTCCCACCCCTTTGGATATTGTACGGCGCGAGGACGCGCCTTTTTTGGAGGGGGGGGTAATGTCACAAGTATGACCTGTGTTTCTTAGTTTTCCCCGTCTCTGTGTTTTGGTTTAGTCCTGTGTCTCAGTTTTCCCGCTCCTCGTTTGTGTTCAGTTCCTCCACCTGTGTCTAGTTAATTTGCCCCAGCTGTGTCTTGTTGCCATGACCCATTCCCTGTGTATGTAAACCCAGTGTTCTCCCTCACTCCTGGTCGGTTATTGTATATGTTGCGTTTATATGGTATGTGTTGCATCTCCTGAGTTTTTTGATCATTAAATTCCTGTTAGTAGTTATTCCTCGTCTCCTCGTGCTTCCTGCCTACACACACCATGACAGATGCGTTAGGGGCTGCGTTTACAGATTTATTAAACTCCTTCGGGGTCAAGCAAAACGTCACCGGACCAACTCATCGTCTTAATCATACACTCGATTTAATTATATCATATGGAACCGATCCAACCGATATAGATATCATTCCACAAAGTGATGATGTCACTGACCACTACTTGGTAACTTGCATATTACGCACTGCTGTAATATGTCATGCTGCGCCACGTTATCGACCAGGTAGAACAATTCGTCCATCCACCATAGATCATTTCTCAAATAGCTTATCTGATCTGACTCAGCTGCTGCCTGAACCCAAACAAACAGATGAATTAGACGAACTAACTAGCACTATGAGCACCATTCTCTCTAGAACATTGGATATTGTTGCACCCATTAGATTAAAAAAGGTCAGAGAAAAAAGTATAGCACCATGGTACAATAATACTACGTATGTTTTAAAGAGAGAAACCCGTAATTTAGAGCGTAAATGGAAAAAAACTAATTTAGAGGTCTTTAGAATCGCGTGGAAAGACAGTATGTCACTTTATAAAAAGGCACTTAAAACGGCCAGGGCTGAGCACCTCAGCAAATTAATAGAAAACAACCGAAATAATCCAAGGTTTTTATTTAATACCGTGGCTAGACTAACAAATAAACAGACGTCGTCTGAACAAAATAACTCGTTACAGTTTAGTAGTAATAATTTCATGAACTTCTTCACCGAGAAAATTGAAAGCATCAGAATCAAAATCGTAAACGTTCGATCTTTGCTCGCGCCTTATAATTCGGCCGCAATTATCACTCCGCAAGAACAATTACAATGCTTTACAACCATAGAACAAAAAGAGTTAAATAAACTTATCACTTCATCTAAAACAACAACATGTTTATTAGATCCTATACCAACTGAACTACTGAAAGAAGTGTTACCTATAGTGGAAGAGCCTCTTCTCAATATTATTAACTCATCTTTATCTTTAGGTCATGTTCCAAGAACGTTCAAGCTGGCAGTTATAAAACCTCTTATTAAGAAACCACAATTAGATCCAAATAACCTAGCAAATTACAGACCCATTTCAAATCTTCCATTTATGTCAAAAATATTAGAAAAAGTTGTGTCCGCTCAACTCGGCTCTTTCTTGCAAGAAAACGACATCTATGAAAAGTTTCAGTCTGGATTCAGGCCACATCATAGCACTGAAACTGCGCTTGTTAGAATCACAAATGATTTACTTTTAGCTTCGGACCAAGGCTGTATCTCAGTACTAGTTTTACTTGATCTTAGTGCTGCGTTCGATACTATAGATCACACAATACTCTTAGATCGACTACAAAATTACACTGGTGTTCAAGGACAAGCATTAAGCTGGTTCAGGTCATACTTATCTGACCGCTACCATTTCGTCTACTTAAATGGAGAAAAATCGATTATAACTTCGGCAAACTATGGAGTACCGCAGGGATCTGTGTTAGGCCCTTTATTATTCTCAATATATATGCTGCCCCTTGGTAATATTCTAAGGAAACATGGAATTAGTTTCCATTGTTATGCTGATGACACTCAAATATATATTTCATCACGGCCAGATGAATACGCTAAATTATCCAAATTGACAGATTGTGTTAAAGATATAAAAGATTGGATGACGCGTAATTTTCTTTTATTAAATCCAGACAAGACAGAGGTAATACTTATCGGTTCTAAAAACCGTCCACAAAACCTTTCACAGCACGACTTTAACATAGTAGGATGCCCTGTTACTTTATCCGCTACAGTAAAAGACCTGGGTGTTACATTAGACTGCAACCTGTCTTTTGAAAAGCATATTTCATATGTTACAAAAACTGCCTTTTTCCACCTTAGAAACATTGCTAAGCTACGTAATGTGCTATCAGTCTCTGATGCAGAAAAGTTAGTTCATGCATTCATGACCTCGAGACTAGATTACTGTAATGCTTTATTAGCTGGTTGTCCTGCATCTTCAATAAACAAGCTACAGTTAGTCCAAAATGCAGCCGCTAGAGTTCTTACTAGATCAAGAAAATATGATCATATAACACCGATTTTATCATCACTTCATTGGTTACCTATAAAGTTCCGTATTAAATACAAGGTATTGCTTTTGACTTATAAAGCTCTAAATGGTTTAGCTCCAGTCTATTTAACGGATCTTCTATCGCCTTACAATCCATCGCGCTCTTTAAGATCACTAGATTCGAGGCTTCTGGTCATTCCTAGGATATCCAGATCCACCAAAGGAGGCAGAGCATTTTCACATTTAGCTCCGAAGCTCTGGAATAGCCTTCCTGATATTGTTCGTAGCTCAGACTCGCTCTCCCAGTTTAAAACTAGACTGAAGACACATCTATTTAGCCAGGCATTCATATAAATTTTTTATCTTACAGTTACTGTAAATTCGGCCTCTAGTTCATAAACGCCAGAGGAGAACTGGCCCCCGACTGAGCCTGGGTTCTCCCAAGGTTTTTTTTCTCCATTGGGTCATCTGATGGGGTGTTAGGACACCATTAGGTCACTGGATGGAGTTTTTCGGTTCCTTGCCACTGTTGCCTTTGGCTTGCTCAGTTGGGGATATTCAAATTAATTAACCAATCATACCATTGATCAGCTCTACCAAACTTGGATGTCTTTTTTCCAGTAATAAACAAACATTGTTAAGTTGTTTTGATTGATACTGTGAAGCAGCTTTGATACAAGATTTGAAGAAAAAAAAAAAAAGTGAATATAGGACAATCTCCTTAGGGAAAACTGTACATGCAGTGCTGTAGTCTTCCTACACCTCCTGATGTTCCTGTCTGTTGGGACACAAATTCTCATCCACATGGCAGCCAGAAGGGTCATCTGTGTATGTGGCTGGAGATCATATACTTCCATGCTGAGAAAGATTACTCAATGGGGTTAAGGAAAGGGTGAGAGGATCTCTGTTGTGGGATAATGTTGGAGCGATGGAAACTGACATTGTCCCAAACTATCACGTACTTTGGCAGGTCATCTCCAATCTGACCCCTCTCTTGTTCAGGGATGAGATCCCTGTAGAGAGTGTCTAAAAAGTTTTGAACAGTACAAGATGCTCTGTATTGTATGGCCCAATAATGGAATATGTGTTAGCACACCGTTCTCAGAGATAGCAGCGCCCATGTTCTGTTCCCGGCACATCAGCTGGAGCTCTGTGGCCCGTGATAAACTTCTGCGTTAGGTTGGAGCCCGCCTCATCCATGCAGATGAAGCTGTGCGGTGCTTCACTTCCAGTTCCATTATACTCTATATCCAGAAGACACAAAATGAGTTTTATGAATTACATGCATTTTCATTTTGGGCAAGATTAAATCACATCTAATCCATACAGCACATATTGCATCTTCTTTTCTACAGCCATAGCAAATGTGTAAAGATCACACTTACTGTACTGTATTTCACTATATGATGTTGTACTGTTTACTGTGAGGTACAGTTGCTGCATGCTCATACATGTTTCACCTGTACATACTGGGTTAGGGTTAGGCAGCTCCTTCACTCTTTCACCATTTCTTTCAAATGGAAGAGTACAGCTGCTTCATATTGGTGTGGTGGCTGTTCAGCACCCTGTCAGTGGTTGAGATGCTGACTGTATGAATGTTTTCAAAGATGTTGTTGTCCTCTATAATGGCTCTCTTTATCTCCCTTAGTCTTATGGCATTGTTTTCTACAACCATGGTGCAAATAGCCTCCTCCTGTTCAGTGTGAAACGGCCTCTGCAACCCCTGTGAAGTTTCTTGCAGTCCTACGTGGAAAAAATATAGTAATGCAAAACACAAAACTGAGTCAGATAAAATGTCACTGTTTGAAGTATACTTACTGTATATTGTAAAATGCAAGTGAAATACTGTAATATTGTATGAAGCATTACATAAAGTATACAGTATTACAGTATAGTGCCTATTGTTAGATTGCATACCTGTTCTGTCGACCAAAAGTCTGAATGATTGAGGACACAGTTGTTCTCCTAACATTAGGCTGCACCCTTCGACCAGCCGTGGCCGTTGTAAGCCCATGATTGAGAACGTGGTCTACAAGTGTGGCTCTAATCTCATCAGGGACGCACATATGCATATGGCCTCGGCCTCCTCTTCCTCTTCTTCCTCTTCCTCCTCCTCTTCCTCTTCCTCATCCTCTTCCTCTTCCTCCTCCTCCTCTTCCTCTTCCTCTTCCTCTGTTTTGCCTCCATCTCCTCTGCCACGCAGCCTCACTCCTCCTCTTCCTCTTCCTCTTTCCCCTCCTCTTCCCTCCCCCTCTTCCTCCTCTTCCAATTCCTCTTCTTCCTCTTCCTCATCTTCTTCTTCCTCCTCTTCTTCCTCTTCCTCTTCTTCCTCTTCCTCTCCCTCTTCTTCCTCTTCCTCTTCCTCTTCCTCCTCTTCTTCCTATTCAGCTTCCTTTTCCTCCTCTTCTTCCTATTCTTCTTCCTTTTCCTCCTCTTCTTCCTATTCCTCTTCCTTTTCCTCCTCTTCTTCCTATTCCTTTTCCTTTTCCTCCTCTTCTTCCTATTCCTCTTCCTCCTCTTCTTCCTCTTTCCTCCTTTTCTTCCTCTTCCTCTTCTTCCTCTTCCTCCTCTTCTTCCTATTCCTCTTCCTCCTCTTCTTACTATTCCTCTTCCTCCTCTTCTTCCTCTTTCCTCCTTTTCTTCCTCTTCTTCCTCTTCCTCCTCTTCTTCCTATTCCTCTTCATCCTCTTCCTCCTCTCCCTCTTCCTCTTCTTCCTCTTCCTCTCCCTCTTCCTCCTCTTCTTCCTATTCCCCTTCTTCCTCTTCCTCTCTCTTTTCTTCCTCTTCTTCCTATTCCTCTTCCTTTTCCTCCTCTTCTTCCTATTCCTTTTCCTTTTCCTCCTCTTCTTCCTATTCCTCTTCCTCCTCTTCTTCCTATTCCTCTTCCTCCTCTTCTTCCTATTCCTCTTCCTCCTCTTCTTCCTCTTTCCTCCTTTTCTTCCTCTTCCTCTTCCTCCTCTTCTTCCTATTCCTCTTCCTCCTCTTCCTCCTCTTCCTCTTCCTCCTCTTCTTCCTATTCCTCTTTCTCCTCTTCTTCCTCTTCCTCTTCTTCCTCTTTCCTCCTTTTCTTCCTCTTCCTCTTCTTCCTCTTCCTCTTCTTCTTCCTATTCCTCTTCATCCTCTTCCTCTTCTCCCTCTTCTTCCTCTTCCTCTCCCTCTTCCTCCTCTTCTTCCTATTCCCCTTCTTCCTCTTCCTCTCTCTTTTCCTCCTCTTCTTCCTATTCCTATTCCTTTTCCTCCTCTTCTTCCTATTCCTCTTCCTCCTCTTCTTACTATTCCTCTTCCTCCTCTTCTTCCTCTTTCCCTTCCTCCTCTTCCTCTTCTTCCTCTTCCTCCTCTTCTTCCTATTCCTCTTCATCCTCTTCCTCCTCTCCCTCTTCCTCTTCTTCCTCTTCCTCTCCCTCTTCCTCCTCTTCCTCCTCTTCTTACTATTCCTCTTCCTCCTCTTCTTCCTATTCCTCCTTTTCTTCCTCTTTCCTCCTTTTCTTCCTCTTCCTCTTCTTCCTCTTCCTCCTCTTCTTCCTATTCCTCTTCATCCTCTTCCTCCTCTCCTCTTCCTCTTCTTCCTCTTCCTCTCCCTCTTCCTCCTCTTCTTCCTATTCCCCTTCTTTCTCTTCCTCTCTCTTTTCCTTCTCTTCTTCCTATTCCTCTTCCTTTTCCTCCTCTTCTTCCTATTCCTCTTCCTCCTCTTCTTCCTCTTCTTCTTCTTCTACCTATTCCTCTTCCTCCTCTTCTTCCTCTTCCTCTTCTTCCTCTTCCTCTCCCTCTTCCTCCTCTTCTTCCTCTTCCTCTTCTTCCTCTCCCTCTTCCTCCTCTTCTTCCTCTTCCTCCTCTTCTTCCTATTCATCTTCCTTTTCCTCCTCTTCTTCCTCTTCCTCTTTCTCCTCTTCTTCCCATTCTTCTTCCTTTTCCTCCTCTTCTTCCTATTCCTCTTCCTTTTCCTCCTCTTCTTCCTATTCCTTTTCATTTTCCTCCTCTTCTTCCTATTCCTTTTCCTACTCTTCTTCCTATTCCTCTTCCTCCTCTTCTTCCTATTCCTCTTCTTCCTATTCCTCTTCTTCCTATTCCTCCTCTTCCTCTTCCTCCTCTTCTTCCTATTCCTCTTCCTCCTCTTCTTCCTATTCCTCTTCTTCCTATTCCTCCTCTTCCTCTTCCTCCTCTTCTTCCTATTCCTCTTCTTCCTCTTCTTCTTCTTCTACCTATTCCTCTTCCTCCTCTTCTTACTATTCCTCTTCCTCCTCTTCTTCCTATTCCTCCTCTTCTTCCTCTTTCCTCCTTTTCTTCCTCTTCCTCTTCATCCTCTTCCTCCTCTTCTTCCTATTCCTCTTCATCCTCTTCCTCCTCTCCCTCTTCCTCTTCTTCCTCTTCCTCTCCCTCTTCCTCCTCTTCCTCCTATTCCCCTTCTTCCTCTTCCTCTCTCTTTTCCTCCTCTTCTTCCTATTCCTCTTCCTTTTCCTCCTCTTCTTCCTATTCCTCTTCCTCCTCTTCTTCCTATTCCTCTTCCTCCTCTTCTTCCTCTTCTTCTTCTTCTACCTATTCCTCTTCCTCCTCTTCTTCCTCTTCCTCTTCTTCCTCTTCCTCTCCCTCTTCCTCCTCTTCTTCCTCTTCCTCTTCTTCCTCTCCCTCTTCCTCCTCTTCTTCCTATTCATCTTCCTTTTCCTCCTCTTCTTCCTCTTCCTCTTTCTCCTCTTCTTCCTATTCTTCTTCCTTTTCCTCCTCTTCTTCCTATTCCTCTTCCTTTTCCTCCTCTTCTTCCTATTCCTTTTCATTTTCCTCCTCTTCTTCCTATTCCTTTTCCTACTCTTCTTCCTCTCCCTCTTCCTCCTCTTCTTCCTCTTCCTCTTCCTCTTCCTCCTCTTCTTCCTATTCCTTTTCCTTTTCCTCCTCTTCTTCCTATTCCTCTTCCTCCTCTTCTTCCTCTTTCCTCCTTTTCTTCCTCTTCCTCTTCTTCCTCTTCCTCCTCTTCTTCCTATTCCTCTTCCTCCTCTTCTTACTATTCCTCTTCCTCCTCTTCTTCCTCTTTCCTCCTTTTCTTCCTCTTCTTCTCTTCCTCCTCTTCTTCCTATTCCTCTTCATCCTCTTCCTCCTCTCCCTCTTCCTCTTCTTCCTCTTCCTCTCCCTCTTCCTCCTCTTCTTCCTATTCCCCTTCTTCCTCTTCCTCTCTCTTTTCTTCCTCTTCTTCCTATTCCTCTTCCTTTTCCTCCTCTTCTTCCTATTCCTTTTCCTTTTCCTCCTCTTCTTCCTATTCCTCTTCCTCCTCTTCTTCCTATTCCTCTTCCTCCTCTTCTTCCTATTCCTCTTCCTCCTCTTCTTCCTCTTTCCTCCTTTTCTTCCTCTTCCTCTTCCTCCTCTTCTTCCTATTCCTCTTCTCCTCTTCCTCCTCTTCCTCTTCCTCCTCTTCTTCCTATTCCTCTTTCTCCTCTTCTTCCTCTTCCTCTTCTTCCTCTTTCCTCCTTTTCTTCCTCTTCCTCTTCTTCCTCTTCCTCTTCTTCTTCCTATTCCTCTTCATCCTCTTCTCTTCTCCCTCTTCTTCCTCTTCTCTCCCTCTTCCTCCTCTTCTTCCTATTCCCCTTCTTCCTCTTCCTCTCTCTTTTCCTCCTCTTCTTCCTATTCCTATTCCTTTTCCTCCTCTTCTTCCTATTCCTCTTCCTCCTCTTCTTACTATTCCTCTTCCTCCTCTTCTTCCTCTTTCCCTTCCTCCTCTTCCTCTTCTTCCTCTTCCTCCTCTTCTTCCTATTCCTCTTCATCCTCTTCCTCCTCTCCCTCTTCCTCTTCTTCCTCTTCCTCTCCCTCTTCCTCCTCTTCCTCCTCTTCTTACTATTCCTCTTCCTCCTCTTCTTCCTATTCCTCCTCTTCTTCCTCTTTCCTCCTTTTCTTCCTCTTCCTCTTCTTCCTCTTCCTCCTCTTCTTCCTATTCCTCTTCATCCTCTTCCTCCTCTCCCTCTTCCTCTTCTTCCTCTTCCTCTCCCTCTTCCTCCTCTTCTTCCTATTCCCCTTCTTTCTCTTCCTCTCTCTTTTCCTTCTCTTCTTCCTATTCCTCTTCCTTTTCCTCCTCTTCTTCCTATTCCTCTTCCTCCTCTTCTTCCTCTTCTTCTTCTTCTACCTATTCCTCTTCCTCCTCTTCTTCCTCTTCCTCTTCTTCCTCTTCCTCTCCCTCTTCCTCCTCTTCTTCCTCTTCCTCTTCTTCCTCTCCCTCTTCCTCCTCTTCTTCCTCTTCCTCCTCTTCTTCCTATTCATCTTCCTTTTCCTCCTCTTCTTCCTCTTCCTCTTTCTCCTCTTCTTCCCATTCTTCTTCCTTTTCCTCCTCTTCTTCCTATTCCTCTTCCTTTTCCTCCTCTTCTTCCTATTCCTTTTCATTTTCCTCCTCTTCTTCCTATTCCTTTTCCTACTCTTCTTCCTATTCCTCTTCCTCCTCTTCTTCCTATTCCTCTTCTTCCTATTCCTCTTCTTCCTATTCCTCCTCTTCCTCTTCCTCCTCTTCTTCCTATTCCTCTTCCTCCTCTTCTTCCTATTCCTCTTCTTCCTATTCCTCCTCTTCCTCTTCCTCCTCTTCTTCCTATTCCTCTTCTTCCTCTTCTTCTTCTTCTACCTATTCCTCTTCCTCCTCTTCTTACTATTCCTCTTCCTCCTCTTCTTCCTATTCCTCCTCTTCTTCCTCTTTCCTCCTTTTCTTCCTCTTCCTCTTCATCCTCTTCCTCCTCTTCTTCCTATTCCTCTTCATCCTCTTCCTCCTCTCCCTCTTCCTCTTCTTCCTCTTCCTCTCCCTCTTCCTCCTCTTCTTCCTATTCCCCTTCTTCCTCTTCCTCTCTCTTTTCCTCCTCTTCTTCCTATTCCTCTTCCTTTTCCTCCTCTTCTTCCTATTCCTCTTCCTCCTCTTCTTCCTCTTCTTCTTCTTCTACCTATTCCTCTTCCTCCTCTTCTTCCTCTTCCTCTTCTTCCTCTTCCTCTCCCTCTTCCTCCTCTTTTTCCTCTTCCTCTTCTTCCTCTCCCTCTTCCTCCTCTTCTTCCTATTCATCTTCCTTTTCCTCCTCTTCTTCCTCTTCCTCTTTCTCCTCTTCTTCCTATTCTTCTTCCTTTTCCTCCTCTTCTTCCTATTCCTCTTCCTTTTCCTCCTCTTCTTCCTATTCCTTTTCATTTTCCTCCTCTTCTTCCTATTCCTTTTCCTACTCTTCTTCCTCTCCCTCTTCCTCCTCTTCTTCCTCTTCCTCTTCCTCTTCCTCCTCTTCTTCCTATTCATCTTCCTTTTCCTCCTCTTCTTCCTCTTCCTCTTCCTCCTCTTCTTCCTATTCTTCTTCCTTTTCCTCCTCTTCTTCCTATTCCTCTTCCTTTTCCTCCTCTTCTTCCTATTCCTATTCCTTTTCCTCCTCTTCTTCCTATTCCTTTTCCTCCTCTTCTTCTTATTCCTCTTCCTCCTCTTTTATGGGGGGGGGGGGGGGTCATGAGGGGGTCATGGGTATCCAAACTTCATACACTTATAGATCTCATCAAGCCGAACAAGTTCTGAACTGTATGTCATTAGCTCCGACAAAGTAACCTTTATATAGCACTTTTTACAATGCAAATTGTTTCAAAGGAGCTTTACAGAGATAACAGGAAAATAATATTGTAATAATAATGAGGTTCTCTAGAACAGAGTTTGCTGGCAATACAGTAAATTATTTCACTCTATACCATTAAACTGAATCTACTGTAGTGGACTTTACAGATGAAGGTTGGGTTACAGTAATGTGGCCGTCTCTATGCTCATCTGTTTACAGTGTCACATGACACACACTGTAATGTAAAACGCTGTATTTGATGCCGTCTGTCCCCCTTCTACTGATGCATCTCTAATCAATCTAATGTTTTACAGTCATCGACCGTTTCTCTTATACTCTATTCTGCTTTACAGTGTTTTCACAAATGGCAAATTTCTCTGTATCTCTCTCTCACACACACACACACACACACACACATGCGTGTTGACGCTTTGAAGATAGTGGTGGTTATTATCTATAAATCACTTATGTAAAAAGAATTCATTACATTTGGTTATCCATATCGAAAATTGCAAACAAGTTCTATAGAAACTGTATATAGAATCAATATCTATAGAAATCTATAGGTACCAAATGATTCATTGATTAACCATTAAGATCAGTTGGATTAAATACAGTAATAGACAAATGTATTAAACTGAACAAAAAGAGATGCAAATCAAAAGTTTGATAATAAGAGCTTTATGAAAGGCAGTTACTGTGAATGAAACATTTATGTAGATGAAACACTTATTTTGTGTTGTGAAAAGGATACTTTGTGATTTTGTGAATTGTACTAACACAATTAAAAACATGATGAAATGTTTGAAAAAAAGTGCACGTTTGATGATCTGTTGTGATATTAGCACTAAGCGTTTTGAAAATGTACATCTTGTGAAAATAGTACCAAAGTGAATAAAAAAAACTGTAATTACTTTTATTAGCTATTGCATTTGGATATATATTTAGACATTATCAAAGACCACTTTCTTTTTTTAAATTATGGATTTTCTACCTCAACTAACTGGTGAACAGTCTCCAAATTATCTCTTGATCTCACTCTTCCTCTGTGTGTGTGTGTGTGTGTGTGTGTGTGCGTGTGTGGTGTGTGTGTGTGTGTGCGTCTGTGTGTGTGTGTGTGTGTGTGTGTGTGTGGTGTGTGTGTGTGTGTGTGTGTGTGTGTGTGTGTGTGTGTGTGTGTTTGTGTGTGTGTGTGTGTGTGTGTGTGTGCGTGTGTTTGTGTGTGTGTGTGTGTGCGTGTGTGCGTGCGTGTGTGCGTGTGTGGTGTGTGTGTGTGTGTGTGTGTGTGTGTGTTTGTGTGTGTGTGCGTGTGCGTGTGCGTGTGTGCGGTGTGTGTGCGTGTGTGCGCGTGTGTGCGCGTGTGTGGTGTGTGTGTGTGTGTGCGTGCGTGCGTGCGTGCGTGCGCGCGTGTGCGCGTATGCGTGTATGCGTGTCTGTGTGTGTGCGTGTGTGCGTGTGTGTGTGTGTTTATCAGGATAAGAAAGCTCTTATGCCTTATGTTTTTCTATCAGTTTGAATTATAAAACCATTAGAATCAGCTCATTTGTAGGGCACTGACAACAACGTTTTATATAATTGGTTTAATAATTGAATTAATAAAAACATAAAAAGACCTTAAAAATACTACTGGATTTACAATTTTTTTAACTGAAGATAACTGTAATGTTTAACACTCATTTGAAAGTGACCTATGTCATCCTATGGCATGAAATTCCTCTCAATTTAATTGAGCTCATGGATGTGGCTTTCGTGTTTTGCGGTCACAGTGGCTCCGGCTGCTGCAGTAAATTCGTCATATTCAAGTAACTTTGACATTGTTGTTTTACATTTAGATGATTTAAATGCATATTTCCCATCATGCACAGTTGCCGTGAAGCCACTGGGATTGAGCCGGGCTTGGGCCCATCATCGCTGCTTGCAGCTATATTTAAACTCTTAATTTCCATCTTAAACTCGAGCGTGTGTTTGATCATTACGTCACATCTGTCCATAAAGAAGAGTCTCGGCTAGTAGGCTACGAGTGTGAGGATGTTGAGCTGGAGATTATAGCCTTTTCTCACAGCACTTGATATTATTACACTTATTAATTTGATGGCGGATCCAGAAAGGTTCAAACGACACTCGTCAGTGACTGGAGACTCACCGCTGTAAAAGACTTCAGATCGGCTACAGAATAAGAGTCTGCGTGTGGAAACAAGGATAATACCGGAAGGGCATTAAAGGTAGTCACGCGATGCTGATGTTGTTCACATTAACAATTTGAGAACAAAGTATAATTTGCACGGTTTGACGTGATATGATAAGCAATCGTTAGCTTTAATCAGCGCGATTTACTGCAACGCTTTTTTCCCCTAGTTGGTCAGAACAAAAGTGGATGTTACTTGTTCAGGACATTTTCCGGTGAATATTCTTATGTTGGTCATACTTCCCAAAACTGTAATCTGTGATTGCGAACGCCAGTTCAGTTATACTTTGTATAATTTTGGTTCCTTTTCACACCACACTGATTGCTCTGGTCCAAATCAGATGATGAGTTGATGAGACGAACTAAAATGCAGTCACGTGACAACATCCACATCACTCGTTGGCCAGAGGTAACTGCACTTCGATTGGTCAGAATTAACGTGCGGGAAAATTCCAGAGCTCCCGGAAGTTAACGAAGAGGAGGAAAATCCGGCAGACAGCTTTTTACAATGGAGAGACGACTGCGTGGGCTGACCGTATCCCCGGTCATAGTGTATTATATAGTTTGTCTACACCACTTTAGGCAAACAATAACATTTGAAAATGAAGCGAGGATGCGGCTTGAAAATAATGTTAACATTTGAAATAACTCCACGTTTGTCCGCGAGCTGCCATGCTAGTGCAAACTGTCAACAAACATTACTCCTCATCCCATAATGCACAGCGCAGCTGACTACGGCAGCTGGTTTAGTCCAAAAATGCGCAGTTCTTTGGCAGTTAGGGTCTGTACGAGGTCGGATCACGTTCTCACCACAAACTAACCGCTCCGGAGTTCGTTTGAAAGCGTCCCGAGACTCCTCGAAGAGGTGGCTGTGCTGTTTGGTGCGCACCGAGTGCGACTGCTGCTTTCACACCGGCCCAAACGAGCCGCAACCCAGGGGGAAAACCAACTCGAGTGCGATTCAACCCAACTACATGAGGCAGGAGTGAAAGCACCCTTCCTTTCACTCCCAGCTAACAAAAACCCGTTTTAAAAACTTTTGCTAACGTTCCCATTAAGTTATGCACACATAGCAATGTTACTTTTGATTGTTTTAAAAATGTTCTGAAACAAGTAGCAACATTTAAAAAAATTAAATGTTTCATAAAAGAAACGTTCAATGAACGATGTATAAATAATATTTTTGTGTTAATCTTACGGCTTTCCATTAAGCCGCTGTGGTGTTGGTAAAAGGAGTGAGCAAGTAATTAACGCGTATAAATTACATGAACACAGATGTAAGATGCAAACAGTGTCTTTTATTTATTGTGCTTCAATTAATAAACATTGCTTTCAATTATCTTCCTGTGTTGTCTCATTTTTTGTGGCTCAAAGCATACAAATGTGAAGTCCATATACCTTTTAGATACAGCGCACACACATTGTTCATATTCCATAATGTTCCTTGAACGTCACTCTTTATATAGTGAATATATGCTATATATATTTATATTATCTTAATATACATTGCCACCCAATGGACAAATATATAATTGCATTAAAATGGCTCCTACAGCTAATGTTTTGAGAAGGCAAAGGCAAGTTTATTTATATAGCACATTTCATACAAAATGGTAATTCAAAGTGCTTTACATAGAAAAGAAAGTAAAATAATCATAAAATAATCACAACATATGCATAAGAAATAAAAATAACAATCATATTTACCTAAAGGCTAAAATATTTTACATTATTAAAGACCAGATAACTTTGAACGAATGTTCTATAAACGTTACTGGACAACGTTACAACGTAACTTTGAGAGAACCTTTCCAGAACATTCCCTGTGAGCTGAACCCAACGAACGGATCCAGTCCTGAATATCGCCAGTCTCTCAGTTGGAACGGGTTTCTACTGTTGGCAATGAAGAACTTGATTTAGAACGTAACAGTCCTCAGTGCTCTTCGTAAAGTTCGGGTTCACTTCTGTTGTAGTCAAGTCATTTTATTAATCAAATCCCCAAAAAACAGCAATGAATGCTGGGTATGAAATGAAAAACAGAGATAGAATATCACAGTTCTCAAAATAAAATTAATGTATTAGAATATAATTACAAATTATAGTACATAAGTACAAATGTACAGACAGTGTTGATAATTTTATGCATATTATATGTATACATTTGAAGGGAATTTATTTGAGAGTATTTCTGAGAGTATTTGAACAATCAAATAAAACAGCATTAACGAGTGCATTTATATATGAATTTAAGGCTCAAAATATCCTGATGTGTGTCACTGTGATCTTGCAAAATACATGTTTGATATGAGGAGTGTGACTCAATCCTTCGATCGTTGGTTCTTACCATAGACTGTGGTTCTTACGCAATGGCGTCATGTTCCGTGGCCCCGCCCCCCCGCAGTCGCGTACCCCTGCTCTCCTGCGCATGCGCTGTCGCCAGCAGCTCTGAATTCGTGTCTGTGTGTGTTTTCGGCGCCGGTATAAAAGCTCTCGGTGGTGTTTCTCGATCATCATGTCTGTGTCACCGGATAAACGGAGAAAGATGGAGTCTGCGCTCGAGCAGATCAAGAAATACACGGTGGTCGTCGCAGACACCGGAGACTTCAACGGTAAATACCTTCCGTTAATTAATCTGGAGTGAGTTTACTTCTGCTCGTGCGTTACTTCATTAATCCTCGAACCTGTTGACAGAACTAATCAACACTCTAATCCACGATCATGCTGTCTGTTCACAGAAAACTACAAATGTCGTTCTCTTCATTTTCCTCCCAAGGAAAATGTTTTGTCGTTATTTGGTTAATGATTGCTAGGTAAAGTTGATCTGCATTGAGGAACTGGCGCTTTCGCAATTTTGCTACAGTTTTCCCCATACTATTGTCTTCAGTTAGCGGAACTGATTGATAATAATATATACAAGAGTAATTAGGAACCAGTTGAGTTAGTCAGATCTGTGTAAAACATGTGATTCCTCCCGGTAATTGGTTTAATGTAAACTAACTCGACTGGGTCGGAAAAATACTGGTGTGGTTGTCGGAGACCCGGAAGTGCTGGCGGACACGCCTCATCTTATGAATATTAAGCAGTCGGAGACGGCCAACCTGATTGGCAGAGAGGCAGAGTTTAGTAATGAGCGCTAGTCGCCCGACGAATTACCCAAGCTTTATTAATATAAATCATTTTACATGTAATTGTGAGCGACTTAATTCATATTTATGGGTTTGGCTGCCTTTATATTTTTGCTAGAAGGATTGTGTTTCCGCAAAAAACAAACACAGGAATGATCAGTTAAAGTGGTTAAAACAGGAAAATATTTAATCTTATAAGTTAATAAAAATATTAACTTTTTAATGTCACAAAACCCAACGAATACTGATGTAAAGCCTTATTTTCTCTCACATACTGTTGTACAGACGTTTTATTTACGTTTTTCACATATGTAAACACTGTTGACAGACAGACTTGACTTTCTCAGACTTTGTGAGTTGCTCTCTGACAGTACAGTACCGACGAGTAAGACTGATTACCCCTAACTATTTGCTAGTTGCTCATACTAGTTCTTTAGACACAGCCTTAACATAATGGCTATGCTTATAGCTCCAGTCTAGTGTTGTCAAAAGTACAGACTTCGGTACCAAGTTGGTACTGAAATTTAAAAAATGGGACTATACCAGCATTTCCCTCTATCATTTTGAGCGCTGTTGGACTGATTCTTAAACCCCTCTGGTTGGCCATTGTGTCCAGTCGAGTCCAGTGCATTACAGTCCAGTCATACAGAACGTCCCTGTAACTGTCCAGGACACAGAATGAGGGATGAAGTCCACAGTGTTGGATGAGTCGGGTGGCTGTAACTTGCATCAGATTCTGTTGCCTAAGACTGTCTTGTGAAACTCAACACTGCCGATCAGTGATTTCAATGTTTGTTTTTACACAAGGACGCGCATTGGATTAAACTCCCCTTTGTGTCTTTCTGCATTGTCATGATGATCAGGCAGTTGAACCTGAAAACTATGAATATACACACAGCCAGACACACAAATGGGACTGTTAAATGTGTCCTGAATTGAGAAATATAGGAGACATGTAAGAGGTCATTGCACTGTAAAAACATCTAGTTTCAGAAATCAAAACTTCCTCGTTAGTCCAAAAACAGATTTTATTGAAACCAAGCTCAGAAAATGACTCCTTCCGGATTGTATCACATTATGAGGTAATAATAGTGCGACTAGAGACGCCTCTGCAGAATCAGATCGACGGCCACTTCTACGTCATCGTGATATTTCCTGATGATAGAAGAGAGATACAGGATCATTGTCATAGAAATAACATTACCTTCCAAGGATCCTGATGCTGGGAATGTGCTTATTTATTTTCAACAAGGTGAAAGTCGTTTATTTGTTTGTTCAGTTCATTCACTGTGGATTCTTTGGTAAATTAGTTGCAATTTCGGTGCAGGCTTTTTACTGTAAGATCTGGACCCGACAGTAATGGTGCGTTCACACTGGACGCGAATAGAGCGTCTAGCGCGAGTGATTTCAATGTTAAGTCAATGCAAAGACGCGTTGCGCGCGTAAAAAATTCCTGCGGCGCGAATGAGGCGTAGAGCGCGGCGCGGTAGACGCGAATTCGCCTCATTCGCGCGAATGGCGCAAATAGCGCGAATTGAGCGTCTGGCGCGTTACGCACGAATGATTTATTTAGTGCTTTTTGTGCATTCACGCGTTTGACGCGAATTTGCGTCTGCCGCCTGAGTTGAAAAATCTGAACTTCTGCGTCAATTCGCGCCGCATTAACCAATCAGGAGCCAGCTTGCTGCTGTCACGTGGTGAAGTAAATATTTGATCACATAACTTGATTTTAATTAGTGCTGGGCAACGATTAAAATTTTTAATCGCGATTAATCGCATGATTTTCTTGCGATTAATCGCATTGTTATGCGCAAAATTGAATAATGACTTCTAAAGTAGTGTATTGCGCACTTTTGATTTAAATGTACTGCTATATACACAAAAGTGCAATAACTTTAAACAAATAAGGTGCTTTTATACCAGCAGTATTCCCTTTACACAGTAATCTCAAATCTCAACTTAAACATTATGTAATCAAATCAAATATTTAAACAAAGCTATTTGCCACTGCCAGGGCATTACCTTTTATCTAGTTAGTTAAAACGAGTCCAGTTTTCTTGTTTTGTTTTTTTTTCTGAACAGGTATCAACAGGTATCTTTTATCAGGGAGCAGCAGAAACAGTCTATGTAGTAGTCAGAGGTCATGATCACTACTACAGATATAAGTCGACCAACGTTACTTATAGTAGCTTAGGTTTGGTCATGCCATGGTTTCCCACGTAAGATTACATTAAACAGAGTAAAAAAACAATTTATACTTTATACTCACGCCGTAGCTGTGTAGCGCGCGTACACTTCGGCGTACCCTGACGTGCACCTCTCCAAAAATGTAACGTCAATTCTACGCGTACCGCAAGCGCTGTGATTGCTAGAACCGCTCCCCGGGTTTCACATGCTCCCTCTGCATGTGTAATTGCGCGTCAACGCGGACAACGACGCAGAGATATAAATGAAAACCAACGCGTAGTCTATAGCGTATAGTCTTCGGCGTAAGTCCGACGCAGAAGTATAAATCAGCCAAGAGTGAGGTGTAGTGGTCGAGCACAAGGTGCAGCGACAAGCGGGTGCGTTCCTGTGAAACTGTTGCGGTCATGCTCGCCTCACGCACGCGCCCGCGCCCGCTCATTGCCGAAGTTGAATTGTCTATAACTTTTTATAAAGGACGCGCAGCACAAATCATTAGAAGAGAGACTGATCCTCGGCTCGCTGTTAGTGAGTTTCCAGAATCTAAATAGTTATTATCTATAGGTTTTATAGGTACTATCCATAGAGCGCCTGTCATTCACTCGCGGAGCGCAACCCTTTAACTGTTCACCAGAGAGAACCTGCCTCTCTCCACTGCTTGTTTGGGTGGGTTATTTGCTGGCTGACCAACATCCCACCCCTCCTGTGATCATGGTTTGACTGTTGGCCTATGTGTATTCAGAGCCAGTGAGCAACGGGCTTTCAAAATAATAATAAAAAAAAAACTGCGTTAACGTGCGATAAAAAAATTGTCGGCATTAATTAATAAATGCGTTAACGCGATAATAACGCGTTAACTTGCCCAGCCCTAATTTTAATATATGAGACATTAATTTTGTATGCTATTTATTCCATATCTAATCTAGATTATATGAAACATTATTATTATTATTATTATTCTAATGTAAAGAGAACCAACATACTTTAGTGCAAGAACATAGTTCGTGTCTGGACAGTGTTGTGTGAGGGAAAAAAATCACAGGACAGTTTAATCACTTGCCTAGGCTGGCTCCATTTATCATCAAAACAAAAATAAATTACAGATTAGGTGGGTGAGGGCGAGGGTGATCCTCGCTCCGATGTGGGACAACAGGTCATCAAACTGGGCGGGGGACAGGCGGAAGTACCGCTGAAAGCGTCCGTCATCCAGGCGCAGCTCCTGGTCTGTGGACCCAAATACGGCGACGATGATCCCTACGCCGCTGTTCTGCTCTCCAGAGCAAATACAGAGCGGTGACTCTCTCGATGAATGCTTGATCAACATTAGCCGTCTTGTAAAAAGATGGCCGCCAACAGATTTCACACACTCAGACACTTACTCACTCAGACACTCACTCACACACTCAGACACTCACTCACACACTCAGACACTCACTCACACACTCAGACACTCACTCACACACTCAGACACTCACTCACACACTCAGACACTCACTCACACACACACTCAGTCACTCACACACTCAGACACTTACTCACTCACACACTCAGACACTCAGACACTTACTCACTCACTCACTCACTCACTCAGACACTCACTCACACACTCAGACATTCACACACTCAGACACTCACACACTCAGACACTCACTCAGACACTCACTCACACACTCAGACACTCACTCACACACTCAGACACACTCACTCACTCACACACTCAGACATTCAGACACTCACTCACACACACAGACACTCACTCACACACTCAGACACTCACTCACACACTCACACACTCGCACTCAGACACTCACTCACACACTCAGACACTCACTCACACACTCAGACACTCACTCACACACTCAGACACTTACTCACTCACTCACTCAGACACTCATACACCTATTGTCTGTGTGTTTGTTTTATTACTCATCTCCTATTCATTGGCTCAGATTATGTTCAGGCAAAGCCTCATAAACCCGAACAACTAGATTTTACTTGACAGTTCTCCAGAATCATCTTTGTTGGCAAAGATGCTGTACAATGAGTCAATATCAGTTACTAGTCAAAGATGTCAAGCTGTATGTAACGGTAAATGTTTTGAACCAGAAATCTTTTGTTGCACCAGCCGTGATCGCACTCCTTTTAATTGACCTAACAGCCTCTAATCATGTCTGGTCATATCATCTGCTGTTATCATCTGCTGTTATCATCTGCTGTTATCATCTGCTGTTATCATCTGCTGTTTATGTGAGCACAGGAGATCAGCTCCACTGTTGCTTTAATCTGTCATGTTTCCCCTCGCAGCGATCGAGGAGTACAAGCCTCAGGACGCCACGACTAACCCGTCGCTCATTCTGGCCGCCGCTAAGATGCCCAGCTACCAGCACCTGGTGGACCAGGCCATGAAACACGCCATGGCTAACGGCGGGTGAGAACATGCCTGTCCTTTCCTCTGACTGTGGGCAGAATTCACTGCGCTCGCTTCATCCCTGTTCAAAGGGTGCCAGAAACGGGACTGTTGTGTTCATGTTATATCGTTTCTTAAAGATCTAATGTATATTATACAATTTCAGGAGTGAGGAAGAGCAGGTGACCAATGCCATGGACAAGCTGTTTGTAAGCTTTGGTCTGGAAATCCTGAAGAAGGTTCCAGGCCGGGTCTCCACTGAAGTCGATGCCAGGTAAGAGTCGGGTGATGTCAGGTGATCTGCACTAGCGCCGTCAGGTGATCTCCACTAGCGCCGTCAGGTGATCTGCACTAGCGCCGTCAGGTGATCTCCACTAGTGGTCGACCGATATGTCGTCTGATATTTAGCATTTTTAAAATATCGGCATAGGCCGATACGTTTTTCTGATTGGCCGATGTGTTGGAAGCGGGACTTTTATTTTGCCGGGCGGCACTGAGAACACCAGCGGCGGATCACACAGCGCTCACATTCTCCGTCTTTATTAGTTTACGATCTCTGTCAGTCATATATCTAATACTTTGTTAGACAGAACTGGTAAATAAAGAAAGTAAATGGTATGCGAAAAAGTAAACCGTTGCTTTTATATTATTTGTAACAGAAAAGGCAAACAATCAGGCTAAAATACTTTCTCATTTACCGTCAACATTCAGCAAATGGGCATCTACATCATTTAAACAAATCTCTGAATATCTAAAACATTTCATTTCACAAACCTTGCAGATTTAATGGAATCCAGCTGTGATATCTTGTGAAGTGTGTATTTGTAGCCGATATAAACGTGTTCCTGCGAGTGAATGTGAACAGAAGATCAGCTTCACACGAGACGCCATCGAAACACTTTAAATCCTTTATTTTTAAATATGCTGTGCTACATCCAGTTGCTCACTGTCATATTCATATTGGTTTCACTGTGTGCTGTATGTAAAATTAGCGTTACCTTGTCTTTATTTGAAAAAATATGATTACCAGTGCGTACGAAATTACCAGATTACTGAGTGCCCTGTTAGTGTTTACTTCCTTTTATTTCACATATTCATATATTTTTAAACAATTACTTTATTTGTGAAAAATACTGTAATAGAATTGCAGATTCAAGAAGTTGCCATCTAAAGTATAAGCATTTTTATTTTAAGGATTTTTGTTTTCGAATTTATTTATAAATTTTAATTAATATATTATTATAATTATAAATATTATATATAATAATGATTAAAATAAATATTATATATATATAAAAAAAAATGGCTTTATATCGGCCATCGGCCACCCTGCTCTCTAAGATATCGGCATCGGCCATCAAAAAAACAATATATCGGTCGGCCACTAATCTGCACTAGCGCCGTCACATGATCACATGACCTGCACTAGCGCTGTCACATGATCTGCACTAGCGCGGTCACATGATCACATGATCTGCACTAGCGCGTTCACGCTGCCGTGTTTTAGTACTCTGTACCAACTCAACAAAAATATCACAGTTCTCAATACTGATTTTGATACCACAATCAAAACTATAGGAACACTTTCCTTTTGAAGTATTTAAAAAAAAAAACATTTTTTTTAATAAATAAAGAAAATACATGTCAGCTAAATTGATCGTCACTTCGAAACGCTGCTTCATGAAGCTTCAAACATTGAATCTTTTGCAGGGATGTGATTTTTCTGTATTTATACAACGTGAATTGTGTAAATCAGAGACCGTGGTTGGGGGGGCGGGGGGGTACTTTATGATGATTGAAATGATATTTGACAGGGCTCCAGACTGCGACCATTTTTCCTGCCGGTGCGACCAAATATTTATTTATCGTATCCACAACGTTGCCGAGCAGTGAATGGAAACAAAATGAAAGCGGAACGAAAATGCGCTACTCATTTATGCTTCACGGACCGTTTATTAGTTCGGACCAATAATAGAGAGCGCCGCACCCCGAACTCGCCAGTCGCGGGCCAATCTCGATCACACGACACTGTTACTACTGTTACTATTAGTAAATAAACTACAAAATGTTACGTTTTCTAATACACTTGTTTCATGCACTGATAACTTCTGTCAGCGCTGCACGAGCTCGCGGCTCCATCTGCAGGACACCGTTAGCATGCTAGCCAGGGTTCAAACCGCCAAATACGATGAAATCAGTGTTGAAATGGTTTCTCGCTAGTTAACTGGTAACTCATTATTATTATTATTATTATTATTATTATTATTATTTATATATATAATTTTTTTTTTTACTAATTTCGACAATGCATGGATGTGATATGGCTTAGTCCGTATAAATAATTAGGAGTGGAAGAAAATCATCGCAGATTCTCTCTCCAACAATTCAGAATCGATTCTGAGTTTAGTTTTTAAGCACAGACCACGCGATGATGCTGCATGTGTGTGTCCACACACACACACACACAAACCTTCCATAAAATAATCTTTAATAAAGTTCGAAAAGGTTGAAGTGAATTACAAGGACATTTGCGGGTTTCATTGCTCAGGATGTTACGCACGTGTGCGCGCGCGCGTTTGGGGGGTGTATTTAAAGCGGTTTACCGCTATACCGCGGGGATATCTTGCTTTTCGACCACGGTTAGAAAAAATCCATACCGCCCCAGCCCTACATCTGGCATTTAGGCTCAGGTAAGCCTAACGCGGTAGGCTACTTTATTATTATAAAGTGCCGAGGCCGTGAGTGCAGATACGTCTGCGTGAGTGGTATTTATGACAGTAACGTTAAATACAAGTACTCTACAGCGACTCTAGGGGTCGCTGTTGACAAAAACGGAATTCCTGCATAGTGCCGCTTTAATGACATTTCTTAGCCTTTAAATTAACAAATAAGCTTTTAATCATTGTATAACATCTGTTAAAATCATTTGTTGATTTTTTTTTTTTAAAGTGCATGATCATATGCAGGGCGGGCAGTGGTTCAGTGGTTCATGTAGGTTGTCTACAAACCGAAAGGTTGGTGGTTCTATCCCCGGTTCCACCTGACCAAGTGTTGAGGTGTCCATGAGCAAGACACCGAACCCCGGCTGTGTGTGTGTGTGAGACACCTAACCCCGGCTGCTCCCGACGAGCTGATGGCGCCTTGCATGACTGACACTGCCGTCGGTGTGTGAATGAGTGAGTGAATGAGTGAATGAATGGGTGAATGTGAGGGAATATGTAAAGCGCTTTGGTGGCCATGGGTCTGTTAAAGCGATATATAAATGCAGTCCATTTGCCATATGAATTGAAAGGGTGAAATAGAAGTGAAACATTTGTAAGCATTTTAATTAACATGAAATAATGATCTGTTAATCATTATGTAATGTTTATTAAGTTCATTAGTAAACATTAGCAAGCAAATTATCTTATTTCTAGCTTTGTGAATATATATATATATATATATTAACTAATGATCTGTTTTACATAATGTTTGTTAATGATTTATTAAGGAAAGTTATTATAAAGTGTTACTGCACAAACATCCATTTCATGATTTTTTACGGTAGCATCTGGTACCCACTGGACGCATTCTTGATGTTTTAATGTACAAAATTAATAGTAGTAGTAGTAAAATCTTTATTTGTCCCTTTGCAGTGCAATTTAAGCAGCTTCAAACCTCACCAACATACAACATGCATAGTGTGTTTTTGTCACAAGATGCTTCTGAATGGCAGGTGATGTTTGATTTCCAGGCTGTCCTTTGATAAAGAGGCGATGGTGTCCCGTGCCCGAAGGCTCATCTCTCTCTACGAGGAGGCAGGAGTCGCTAAAGAGCGCATTCTCATCAAACTCTCCTCCACGTGGGAGGGCATTCAGGCCGGACTGTGAGTGTGTTCACTACAGCTTATAAGATGATGCGTTACACACTGTTGCTCCGGTGTGTTGTCTTGATGACCGCACACATGGTGTGAAGGCTAATTCATCAAATGCACCTGTATAATTAATAAACGGGATGAGAGCGAGTCCGCTGACGTCTGTGTGTTTGGCTGTTTGTCAGGGAGTTGGAGGAGAAACACGGGATCCATTGCAACATGACTCTGCTGTTTTCCTTCGCCCAGGCAGTGGCATGTGCCGAGGCCCGCGTCACACTCATCTCCCCGTTCGTGGGACGAATCCTGGACTGGTACAAGGAAAACACTGACCACAAAAACTACGAGCCCCATGAAGACCCAGGTATGTTCTCAGATAATAGTTCAGAAAACATTCAACATCTCGTGTTGTTGATGGCGGCATAATCGGATTGAAACGTGCCTCATATTCATCAGGATGAGCAAACACTCGCTACAGTGACGCATGCTGCCCGTAGTCACTCTCTAAGGGTTAGAGAAGCGTCACTCGTAGGACAGCGCACAGACCTCTCAACAAACCTATGAATTATATATTTTTATTATATATATATATTATATATATGATTGACCGTGATTGACACAGCGTGAGGTCGTATTTATATACGAGAATTTCGGACTGAGTGTTCAAGAACCTTTAGCATCAGTACATTTATATAATTGTGCTCTATCGATCATTATCATTGTATCATAATCGATTAATGTTATTATGCAATGAGGTTGATCTCATTTCTGCCCCCCTTGAAAAAATGTAATGCCTGTCCGTGAATTTGTGTCTGGCGCCGGGTCTGGTCCTACGTGTGTCTCTGTTCACGCCACTGACCACGCTTCTGTCTCTCTTTCAGGTGTGCTGAGTGTCACCAAGATCTACAACTACTATAAGAAGTTCAACTACGGGACGGTGGTGATGGGCGCCTCCTTCAGGAACACGGGGGAAGTGAAGGCGCTCGCCGGCTGTGATCTCCTCACCATCTCTCCTGGCCTTCTGAGTGAACTGAGCCAAGACCACAGCGCAGTCAGGTGTTCCCTCACGCCACAGGGAGGTGAGCGCACACACACACACACACACACACACACACACACACACACACACACACACACACACACACACACACACACACACACACACACACACACACACACACACACACACACACACACACACACACACACACACACACACACACACACACACTCTCTCTTTCTCTCTCTCTCTCTCTCTCTCTCTCTCTCTCTCTTGCACACGCACACTCACACTCTCTCTCACACACACACACACACACACACGTGTTGATGGAGCCTGGTCTTGTTTCAGCGAAGGACTGTGATCTGGAGAAGGTTCACCTGGATGAGAAGAGTTTCCGCTGGCTCCACAACGAGGACCGGATGGCCGTGGAGAAACTCTCTGACGGGATCCGCAAGTTTGCTGCCGACGCCGTTAAACTGGAGGCCATGATCAAGGTGCGAAAACACACTTTCATCCGCTTTTCCCACGGTTTAGAGTCTGGGAGTGTTTCTGTTTGTCATCTTTAAAGTAGCAACATTTGCAGAATACAGAGATAATGCATGTTTATTAATTGTGATGTTTGTGTGTGCTTTTATGACTGTTATCTTGCTATATTATGAGATTTTTAAACCCATTGATGAGGAACTATATTAAACATGAATGTTTACTCGTTATTCCGGTGATGTGGGCCTCAGCATATCCAACATCATTTTTTTCCTGTTGTTTCAGGAGAGGATGTTTAATGTGAAGAACGGAAAGTAGTGAAGAGGGAGACTCTTTAGAGGACCGAACCCTTCACTCCCGAGCTGACCTCTGATTGGCCGGTTTCGCTGGGACCGACTGTCAGCCTGAAGTCTTAATAAATACAGCCTGCTGTTTATAAGCCGTGCACATTTTAATAGAAAACTGATAGTAATGGAGTGCTCAGATTAAACTAAACCCAGACTAACTCCCAGCAGATTTGGTGCTTTACTGTAGGACCAATGGCTTTGAAGTTGGCTGTAGCTTCAATAGTTTGTAAACCACTAGCTCTATTCATTTCTATAAAATTCACATGGGAATGTGCATCAGTATTTTCTATCCAGCCACCCATACGTTCTGATGATGAAAAATGTTGATCTTGTATCTGTCATTAAAACATCTTTCCTCATCGAAGTGCTTCATTCCAGTTTGCTGGAAGCTTATGCAAGTTTTTTTTTTTCTCTCTCTCTCTTTTAATTTGGTGGGTCTAATGGCCTAAATCAAATGATATGCTCTGAAATCAAGACGTCTCTTTAACTGACTTCAGCACAAGGTTTTGAGTGTAAATAAATTTGTTGACCACAAGGCCAGTTTACAAGCGTGTGTTTTCAGATATGGTCTTGTTATAGGAAATAAATCCTCGGCTCTACCATTGGAAAACGTGTAATGGCTTCACGTGTGCTTTCACAACCAATCACATTATAGCCTTGACATCACTGAATTTCTGTCAGAGTTGTACGACAGTCAATTACTTTGATTTTGGTTGAACCCAGTCCTGTTAACCTTAGTTTGTTAAACTAGCTTCATGGTAAGAGTCCTCAGTAACATTTAGAAACATAAATAGCATAATTATTCTTAGGGAGTAAATTAAACATAATTTTGTTTTTAGGAACTGCAACATAAAACATGGTTTGGATTGTACTAAGTTTGTAATCCAGTGTCTCGGGACATATGAGGCGAAACACCTGCATGGATCACACACACACACATTCTCTCACACACTCGCAAGCATTAGCTGTATGCAGCATAGAATGACAATATGCTGATTTGATTCAAATTAAAAGCCTCATTCAGATGGTAATTGTAATATTACATAGTGTTTATAATACATGTTAATATATCGAATTATCTAAATACTAAATTTTAATATTCAAGCTCCTGGCAATTAGTGAGAGCCATATAACCCTAAGAAAAATAGTGACACCGCAGTGGTCAAAACAGAGTAAATAAACTGTTATTCTGTTGATTGCTCCTAATAGAGGTGTTGATTCGTATGGGAATTAAATGACCACACAAACCTGGAGTTTGTTTAAAAATAAAAGGTCATTCAGAATTTTCTGGAAGGACAGGGGAAAAACACCAACAGTTTTTGATCCGGAAGGCAATTAAATCTCTACCGCCCATAAATACTGAAATCATGTCGCTAAAGACATATAAATCTACTACAGAAAACACCTAGCAACTTTAAACTCAGTGGAAAATTTACCAAAAAAGTAGTCTAGGACACTTATAAGAAACACCATGGTGTGTGTTCAGGTTTGTGTGACAGAAACCGGCTGATCTGAAACATGAGCTCAATATGGCCTGTGTTGCTCAAGATGCAAAGAACAAACGGCTTCACGGCTGGTAAATGTCTTTTCCTCATACATGTTCTCAGTTTACTGGCCATAAACAGCGTGATTTTTGTGTCTCTACAAGAATTAATGAGGATATTTGTTTTCTTCCTGTTGAGCTTTATTAAACAGTCTGTTCCTGTCATTCACACTCCTTGACACGTGATCATTAAACAATAGACCCAAATGCCTTAACAATTCTCACCAAGCCAGTTTGGCATCCTTTCTCACAACATTTTACTTTCATGTTGATGCTAGGAAACACTATATGTCTCACATGAGTTCTGGACGTTGTTTAATCTACCCAGATTTTTCCAGTTACTGATAAATCAGTGGAGGGAATCTTTCTGAGGCATCGGGACATCAGGAGGCGTTTGGTACGTCTGATTCTTTCACAATCATGCCAGAGATTAGAAGTACTTAGGGTGAATTCAGGCAAACTGGGACAGTTTTTGCCATTGAAATGACTCTTGAATCTAAAAATAAAAATAACACCTTTGAACAAGCTGTTGTGAAATTTAAAGAAACATTTAGGGTTTAGCATGTGCATAAGTTTATCATGATAATAAGACAACATTCCATAGAGTATGTTCATAGACAAATCACAATGGACTGACTTAGTATCCTAAGTTTATAAAGATTATTCTCAAAGGTTGACGTCTTGATTACGGCGTGTGTAGCGATGGCTTGTGCCGTGACGAAGGCCAGTCTGTGGACTCTGGTCGTCTGTGTGCTTTCCCTGCCTCACATCCCTGCCGGATCCATCATCAGCGCAGCCGTCAATATTGAGTCGCTTGATCAGGACAGATCAGAACAGGTGAGATTCATTCATTACAGCAACAATTTCAATCTTTGTTCTGTAAGAGACAACTTGTCCCATGTGTCAAGATTTAAAGCCTCTGATTCAGGCCTCATTTATTTCCTCTCTTTATGGTTAACTCTGGAATGTGAGTGGAGTGCTATATGTATCATCTATGATAATATATGAATTTTAGTTTTTACGACATGCGAGAAGACATTATGAAGTGTTACTCAATGTACAAAAAGCAATAAAAATCGCCTTGACACTGCATGCTTTCACTATGATGTGTCCTTGAATGCAGTTAAAAAAACCTGGATGATTTCCCCTCTTATTTATATGATATAATAAGTAATATTACATTAGCATGATTTCCCAGAGTACAAAGGTGTTTTGTTACTAAATTAATCTGTGTTTGAACGAATCTGTTGACTCACTCCTTAAGACACTGACTAACGCCACCTAATAGCAATTTTTATTTTAGTTTCATATTTAAAGTATCAGTTTTTTTAAACATCATTTCATATTTTCATTTTTATTTTTTAAAACATTCATCTTATAGTGTTATTTGTGTAAGTGTAACTACCTCTGAGATAAATTATATAAAGTATATAAAAAACAATTTAGATGCAAGTTTGGTTTTCAGAATTCACCATGAAAACCAAAATATCGTCGGCATACAGGATAATCTTATGTTGGTTATTTGCTACCGTTAACCCACAAATATTAATATTTGTTCTTATAGCATTTGCCAACGGTTCGATCACCAAGGCGAATAAAAGACTGAAGACTAGAGGAGCGTTATTGAGCGTGGCAGAAAGAGCTTCATTATACAATAGCGTGACCCGTCTTAATACATTGTTCATCAAGACCGACAGCAAGTTTTAACCACGTTGATATTTTAAAGGGTCTTAGAGATTTACGTAGGTTTATAGTGTTAAAGTGTGGTGTCTCTGCCTGCAGGTCAGGGCTCATTACAGTGTGCTGTCCACCCTGCCCTGTCCAGCCCTGGATGAAGTGTGTAATGAAGAGCACTGTCTGGATCCGCTCAGCTCTTCTCCGGTGAGGGGAGTTTTCCCTTCTCCCGGCTGGTGTCTCCGTCAGTGGCAGAACACCATCCCTCTAAACCACACCTCCACTCTCCAGCTCGGGTGTGTGATCACACACTGTCCAAGTCAATGATCCGTGGAGTGAATAAAATATAATATGTTGTGTTCACTCTTTAGATCTGATGGAGCCGTGTCACTATATTCAAGAGCGGATCTGTCGGTCAGATCGGACACTAACAGGATTAACCAGCCTCCATATGTGTCTCTGCCTCCTCCAGTCAGGTGAAGCCTGCAAACACACTTCAGAAATGCACATAGAAAACATACTGTATGTTTGAAACGTGTATGTCTGTATACCAGGTTAAGAGCTGGTTGTCCTCAGCAAATCCCGGTAAATGTGATGGATTTGGATGGAGATGAGATTCGCTGTCATTATGAGAAGAATGGCCTTGGTGAATTTATGCGCCTTAATGAAGTCAGTCATCTTTACCTTGAAATATTCAGTTCAAATTAATAAGTGTTTTTTTATTTTATTTGCAAGTTATTTTATTGTTTCTTCCAAACACCCATGTGTTTTAACCCTGAAAGGAGACGTGTACACTATTGTATGAAGGCGGGGGTTATTTGGGTCAGTATTCAGTACAGATCATGGTGGAGGATTTTCCTTCATCTGTGAAGAACCAGATTCACAACGAGGCAAAGCCTTTCTCCACTGTATCTGTGCATCTCTCAATAACAGGTTAGCATTCATCTCAGTCTTTACAGTGAACTTATGAATTACAGTACTACTCTTTTTTGAACCCTTCAAAATAAACACATTCAGCAACATGACTACTGAAAAATCTCCGTGCTATGAGTAAAACTACTGCATATATACAGTATACCAATCAAGTATTTTATAATAATAGTACAAAATAATTGAAGGTATGAAATAATTCCTTTGCTTCTATAACACAAATTGAAGTATTGATATTGAATATCGATAGAAATTGAATATAATCAAATTTGTCAAATCAAAATTTTAGAGTATTTTCCTAGATTACAGCTCTGAACACTGTACATTCTCTCAACCAACTTCATTAAACAGCACTGAAGAAGTTCCTATGTATGCCAACACTTGCATTACAGCTTAAGCCTTAAGGATCAAAAGGTTTTTTACATATATAAATGCAATATTTGATAATATAGTTAGATTTGTGTATGTACACAAGCAGGGCTTGACATAAACTTTTTTGCTCACCAGCCACTGTGGCTAGTGGTTTTCCAAAGTTACGAGCCACTCAGTGTTTTTGCTGGCCACAATTTAGACATCAATACCATAGGGAAAAACTTCCATATAGATATTTTTAATATTATCTCATAATTTGGCATCCGGTATATTAGGCTGCTGTCACTTTAAGGCCTGACGCATGGACCCATTATACTGTTTTATGTAGCCAAAATACTTTATATGTGTGCACTTTGTGTGTGAGCACAAAATCTGTGGGAATGAGTAAAATTATGCTTAATACGTGCAATCCCATGCTGAAATTTAAGCCCTGTAACGCCAACAATATTCATCCGGACCAAACGAAACGAGTGAGTGAGGGAACACGGGTTTGTGTGTCACTCGCTGTCGGAGAGATTAGAGAGCGAGAACACACAGATAGTATTGTGTATCCTGCGGAAGAGTTTCAGATATTTCCGTATTGATATGTATAGAAAAATCTCTATTTTTGACAACACTACACGGCACTTAGTTTATTATTTCAGATGCCTTTTTAAAAGACTACAACTGAAAAATGTATATTATATCAAATAAAAAAATTCAAGTGGCTAGTAGGAATGACTGCATTACACGCCACAGCTGCAGTTCACCCACATTTGGCGGGTTGGCGGGTGTTAATGTCAAGCCCTGTACACAAGTAAGAAGATAAGATAGGGCTGTACCATGCACATTTGTAGGTAGTTTTACTGTGTGTTACTATAGATTTCTTGGTTGTGTGTTATTGCAGTTGAAAGCGGAGCCGACTGCTCCACTGTGCCAGAGTTCACAGGAGTCAGTCCAGCAGGGGGCGCTGTGATCCACGTCCTGCCCTTTGGAGAAGTCCATCTCAATATTACTGTGGACTCAAGGTACGCAGACAGGACCGTTATATTTGGACATTATATTTGAGTCATGTACTGTTTCATGCTCAAATCGATTTACTGAAAATAAAAATTTAATCAGAAAGGAATGTCATTCTTATTTCAAAGGCTTACCCAAAAATGAAAATTCAGTAATTTACTCGACCTCCTGTTGTCCAAACCTGTATGAATATCTTTCTTCTGCAACCTAGAGGTCTTCTTAGGTTCTGAGATCTGTACCTGACTTGAATTGCCCCAAATCACTTCTTTCTTAAACCAGACATCTATAAATTCATTCTTAAAAAAGAAAATCCCGATCCAGTTTAGTCTGACATGACAGACATTTCTTTCACCTGACTGGACCCAAATGTAAATGTCAGTGATATCTGCCCAAATGTGCTGCTGTCTAGGATGAGTGCTTAATCTTCTGCAGTTGTGACTAAAAATACTCAAGGTAATTTGGCCAGTCTCAGAAACAGCCTCAATGTGGACCTGGGAACTTCTGGTGCTCTGGTTCAGGTCTGTCTCTGTCGCCTCACATATTCATCAAATGTGTCAGAGTGACACCATTACAACACAATACTTTCCAAGTCATGGTGCTCATCTGCACTCGCAACAAAGCTTACTGGTCACAAACGTCCACACGCCTCTGCACTTGCAGTGATAGATATCCTCTATGCCAGTGCTGGTCCAAATATCCCTGTTCCAGCTCATCTGTGCAGCTTCAGTGCAGCTTCTGTGCAGCTTCAGTGCAGCTTCTGTGCAGCTTCAGTGCAGCTTCAGTGCAGCTTCTGTGCAGCTTCTGTGCAGCTTCAGTCCAGCTTCAGTGCAGCTTCTGTGCAGCTTCTGTGCAGCTTCAGTGCAGCTTCAGTGCAGCTTCTGTGCAGCTTCAGTGCAGCTTCAGTGCAGCTTCTGTGCAGCTTCTGTGCAGCTTCAGTGCAGCTTCAGTGCAGCTTCTGTGCAGCTTCTGTGCAGCTTCAGTGCAGCTTCTGTGCAGCTTCAGTGCAGCTTCTGTGCAGCTTCAGTGCAGCTTCTGTGCAGCTTCAGTGCAGCTTCAGTGCAGCTTCAGTGCAGCTTCAGTGCAGCTTCTGTGCAGCTTCAGTGCCGCTTCTGTGCAGCTTCTGTGCAGCTTCAGTGCAGCTTCTGTGCAGCTTCAGTGCAGCTTCTGTGCAGCTTCAGTGCAGCTTCAGTGCAGCTTCAGTGCAGCTTCTGTGCAGCTTAAGTGCAGCTTCTGTGCAGCTTCAGTGCAGCTTCTGTGCAGCTTCAGTGCAGCTTCTGTGCAGCTTCAGTGCAGCTTCAGTGCAGCTTCAGTGCAGCTTCTGTGCAGCTTAAGTGCAGCTTCTGTGCAGCTTCAGTGCAGCTTCAGTGCAGCTTCTGTGCAGCTTCAGTGCAGCTTCAGTGCAGCTTCAGTGCAGCTTCTGTGCAGCTTCTGTGCAGCTTCTGTGCAGCTTCAGTGCAGCTTCAGTGCAGCTTCTGTGCAGCTTCAGTGCAGCTTCTGTGCAGCCGTGACTCAGGCTAGATTCCTCTTTCAGTGGAAGACACTGTCAGGTAACGGCGTCTTCACTCGGAATCACATTGCAAAGATGGAATTTCCTTCCTTTTCCCTACATTTTACAGATCATTTCACTCCTTCCAGAATGAACACTTTTGTGTATCAATGTCTGTACACTAGACATTGTAGTGTGTAGTTATTTATTTTTGCAATTCCATTTGGTGAAGCTAGAAATGCCACAGTTCTGTTTGATTATATGTACGTGTAATTAGTACTGTTATGAGTAAAGGGAGAGAAGCTTGAAGATAGTTTTAAGCACCATGATAATTAGTCACTGATAATTTTTTTGTCATTGTATCAGTTGATTTTTTTTTTTTTTGTCATTGCAGTGTGTCTGAGATTGCTGTGATTGGCCCACCGGGCCTCTTCATCTCTCCAATGGAAACAGGCAGGAATTCGCAGAGCTCCATCGCACTGTCCTGGGTCAGGGGTCCTAATCAGTTTGCTCGTCTGCTGTCCATTTGTTTTGCTGCAAATACTCAGAGGTAGCAAGGAGTCAACCTGATTACTTTCATAAAACCAATTCACTGTTGACAACTCAGTTAAAACTCTCTTCTGTTTGTTTCTCAGCCTGCAGTCTCGCATCAGGTGTATATGGCTACAACAAAGTAAGGCTGATGTACTACTTTTCCATGTTTTCCTGGTGATATTTTAAAAAACTAGCGATAGGAGGTCATATGCATATAATCTTTATTAATCTAGTATCACTCTCTTTCAGCACGAACAGATCCTTTGCCACCAGGAACAGGTAATAACTCCTTTGTTTGCATGGCAGCACTATAATATTCAATTGTTTCAGCCTGTACTGCTTAATGTGCAAGTCAAGTCAAGTCACCTTTATTTATATAGCGCTTTATTCAATACAGACTCCAGTCATTTTGTAGATACTGTGCATCTCAGGTGTTGAAGTATTCCTTATCTAATATGTACAGTAACACTAACAGACATGCATAAGGAAATTGGTAACCAACTACACCTTCATTAAAGAGCACATGGACACTAAACTGACACACAGCAGTCAGAGCAAAACACACTGGAACCAAAACATAATAATGCACTGTCCTGCTTTTATCAGTGTATACATCACAATACACAAATGACGCTCTCTCCATTTCTGATTTTTGACAGATAAAAAATGTGACCTGCAGCAAATAATGGTCATTGTTTCCATAGTGGATTGATGATCTTAAATCTTTTTGCATTCTGTTTTTTTTTTTTGTACGGCTTTCCTTCTGTCATAGAAAAATGCAACATTTTATTTGAACAGAACCAAAGATTAAAACCTGTACTTGTGCCATATGTATAAAACTGCATGACTTGTCAAAGCACAGGCCTGTCTACGAAAGCGTCCACTCACTTGTCATAAGCCTGTCTCACCCTCATTTTGTTCCATATGTAAGAACATTTCTCATGTCTATTTGCCTGTCAGAGTTGAAATGTAAGCAGCGGGAGCTTCAGATGTCTCTAGTGCTGCCCATTTCCTTCCTGGAGAACCTTCATGTCTCCGAGCTCCAGCTGAATGATCCGGCATGCCCAGTGTTTTACAACACAACCCACGTGACGACCACCTTCTCTCTGACGGGCTGTGGAACCAAGAGAATGGTAGGAAATCTTCTCACTTGGTAGATAGATGTAGTTATTAGTGTCTTTGTATTTCTAGCAATAACACCAGTTTATCCTGTATATTTTTTCTTTGTACATTTATCTTTGTAAATGCACTGAGCTGTTAGATGAACACATGTCAGAGTTCTAACCCAACTTGAGTATAAAACTTAATAAAAGTTCAAAAATAAAAATAATTTGCGCACTACCATGTTGTTACAAACATTTTTTTGTTGCAACTCATAATGTAATAACTGCACATAATGTAATACATATTAAATTAATATAATAAAATGTTCAGAATTTAATGTTATATTTTTCACATAACATAATAGGAAAAATTCTAGGAGAACTTTATCACATAATGAACACTCTGTAGCAACTGACAAAAGTTAACAATGCTGCACATAATGTATAAGTGAAAGATATTTATAATATACTGTTTTTTTTTACACTCACTTGGACCAATTTCTCGATACCTTTTTCAAAACTCTTCACACAGTGATCACAACATCAGTCTATGTGGGATAAACTGAGCATCATTTATCATTGCTTTGGCAAAAAAAAAAAAAAAAGCAAAGACGACATCTTTAGAATTACATGAATTATTTTACACAATCAGCGCCAAAACTCTAGGAATCTACATGCCAATCTACACATGATTACACATTCCTTTCGTTTTGTATTATATTAGGTTTTAACAGCAATTTGCTACATTTCTACAGTAATAAAATATTGAAATATTATCCATATCTAAAAAAAATCAAATACTATCAAAGCAATTAGATGTAGAAGAACACCTACACAAGTGTTAGTCTTTCAGTTTCATTACCATCTATAAAAAAACATGGACCATGTAACAAACTGCAGTGAATTCTTAACATCACATGCTTTAGTGTCATACTTGTTTCGTAGAGAAATGTTACAAAATAAAACATTGAATAATGAGTGTTCCCTTTCGATACGGTTCTCTTGCATTGCGCCAGTTTTTAACTGACGCTTATGGGGGAAAACTCCTGTTTTCTCCGAATCCTGAAGCCTGATTGGTTCACGTCTGCGCAAGTGCACAGACAAATGGCATTTAAGCCCGCCGAAATGGGGTTGTCTGCCTATATAGGCCACAGAAATGTCAGATCTCGTCAGAATCTTTCTCCTTCAGCGCAAAGATCCTCTCGCTGCTCCGAAGAAGACTGAAGTCTCTCTACTCGCCCATCGACGAGCCTCGCAGCGCATTAAACGCTCTGCAAGCGGTTTCCCCTGCGGCCATCCAGCGATTATAGAGAGCACTGTTTAGAGCAAATTTCTGAATGCAGTGAATGCAGTTCCCCAGCCCACTCTGGATGAGCTGTGAGTGCGTCTCTTGCCTGGGCTTCACCCAGCCGAACCTGGCTACGCTACGCTTCTACTCTTGAGCCGAGGCGAAAGAAGAAACGCGGCCGCCAAGCTGAGCAGCGAACAGAAGAAAGCCTAGTGCCCGCGTGTCTCGCTCTCCCCTCACTTTGACGAGTCCCCTGTGTTCTTCACCCACGAGGATCAACGACCCTCATCTGGTGCGAGTGGAATGATCTCATGATCTCACCCAAACAGCCAGTCTAGTGGTGCTGAGCGTCACTTATAACTCAGTCTCACTGTGATTAAGGACGCTGACAGGATAGCTCTTCTAGATCCCCCGTTTCCCTGTCTGGCTTATTCGGCTCCACGGTAGAGTTAACCCTAACCCTGACCCTATCCTTAACCTGCGGTAGAGTTAACCCTAACCCTAACGTTACATCGAGGCCCAGAAGTCATCGCAGGATATGCGTCACTTCAATTCAATTCAATTCAAATTTATTTGTATAGCGCTTTTCACAATACATATTGTTTCAAAGCAGCTTTACAGAAAGTGCATTTCAGAAATGTACATAGAAAAAATATAATTAGTTAATCATGTATTAATTTAGGGCATAACATATCGCCGGCGTTGAGTCGTCTCTTCACAGGCGTCGAGTCGTCTCTTCACAGGCGTTTAGTCATCTCATCGCAGGTGTTGGGGACTCTGAAGTCTCCGTGAGATGCTGGATACAAACTGGAGCTGACGAACGCTATTTACCTCGGGACTAGCGTCCCGAGATAACAGCAGAAAAGCAGATGGGAAATAATTAGCATAGCTGCTGTTCATAATATTAATGCATTCGATCTGATTCAACAGTGGTATAAAAGGTAAGCATTATGTGAATGCTTGGCTGAAGAGATGCGTCTTTAATCTAGTTTTAAACTGGGACAGCGAGTCTGAGCCTCGAACAATATCAGGAAGGCTATTCCAGAGTTTAGGAGCTAAATGCGAGAACGCCCTCCCTCCTTTAGTGGACTTAGATATCCTAGGAATGACCAGAAGCCTCGAATTTAGTGATCTTAAAGAACGCGATGGATTGTAGGGCGATAGAAGGTCCATTAAATACACAGGAGCTAAACCATTTAGGGCTTTATAGGTCAGTAATGGCTCGTTTCCACTGAGCGGTACGGTACGGTACAGTTCGGTACGGTACGCAATTATTTGCGTTTCCACTGTCAAAAGTTGTGAATGGTACCAAAAAGCCGAACCGTACCGTACCACTTTTTGGGTACCCTTCCGTTGGGGTACCTAGCACAGTGGTACGGTACTAAAGGGTGGAGCTAGACTCACTGCAGAACGCTGATTGGTTGACAGAGTATCGTCACTTGCGCGTGCTACAAGGGGAATGACAACATAAGAAGCGCGATTTTTTAATATACAGTTGGAATATAATACTACGGTTATTCTTTCACGAAATGTAGTTTTAAGAGTTTTTGAGGCGAGAATGTAGTTGTTTAAAGCTCAAATCTGCGGTTTATTTATAATGATTTATGATAATTTGATCCATTCCAGGCGATCACCGGGCGCTCGGCGCTCATGTTCCCCGCCTGGAACAGCCTTTCCTCGGCTAGTCGTTCTGACGTTTGCCGCTGACTCTGTAGTGGTAATTCGTCTTGTGTATATCTAACGGGTGATCTTTGGTCTCGTGAATCGATAATTCGTTCCCTGGCCAATCGTTTTGGCTGAGGGCTAAGTGAAGTTTCATATATTTAGGCTATAACTTTTCCGTTGTAACGTTAACGTTAGACTAGCGCTGAATTTGTATATTTGACTGAATTGTTTGCTTTATTTCTTATTGTATAGCTTCTTGTAACGTTACCTTTTACTTATACTTTTATAATGGCTATTATTGATAAAACTGAAATTTAACAAAAAGAGATAGGGTTGAGTTTTGTAATTTTTTATTACAAGATTATCACTGTAATGTTGTTTATTGCAACATTTGTACAAATGCACATATTGCCTGGAATATGTTTAATATTTTTTTTAATTTAAACGAAAAGATGCAGGGTTGTGTTTTATATTTCGTTTTGTTATAAATAGGCTAACGTTAAACATGCAGTGAATAATATAATCAGGTCTATACATTGCCTGAACCACATTTGTGTGCCTATAATGTTTAAAATTTATTTAAATGAAAACGAAAAGAGGCAGAGTGGTGTTTTATAACATATTTCGTTTTATTGTTGCCTAAAATGTACATGCAGAGCGAGCTGAGTGACGCTTTCAAGAACGCGCTGTTCCATTTGGAGAATTACCGGACTCGCGTCCTCAGGAGTCCTTCTGCTGAGAACTTTACATACTTGGTATTGAGAAATGCCTAATGTCGGCGCTTGTCTTCTTGTGACAAACATGCCGAGAAGCAAGGACAAGATCTGCTGTATGCCATCCATTGGTGTTTACTTTGTCGCTTTCTTCTTCGCGCGAAAATGACGTTGATCGCTTCTTTCCGGCAAACACCACGCCTATCAAGTAGGGTACTGTTGGCGGTGGAAACGCTAGCTGGATCATGGTTTACTGACCCGACCCGAACCGAACCGTACTGTACCGTACCGTACTGCTCAGTGGAAACGAGCCATAATAGTACTTTGTAATTGATACGGAACTTAATAGGTAACCAGTGTAGAGATGATAAAATTGGTGTTATATGATCATTTTTTCTTGACCTAGTAAGAACTCTAGCAGCTGCATTTTGCACTAACTGTAGCTTGTTTATTGAGGATGCAGGACAACCAGCTAATAAAGCATTACAGTAATCTAGTCTCGAGGTCATGAATGCATGAACTAACTTTTCTGCATCAGAAACAGATAGCATGTTACGTAGCTTAGCAATATTTCTAAGGTGGAAAAAGGCTGTTCTTGTAACATATGATATATGATTTTCGAAAGACAAGTTGCGGTCTAGTATAACACCCAGGTCTTTTACTGTAGTGGATAAAGTAACAGGACATCCTTCTAAATTAAAGTTGTATTGTACGAGGTTTTGTGGGTAGTTTTTTGGACCAATAAGTAATACCTCCGTTTTATCTGAATTTAATAGCAGGAAATTACACGTCATCCAGCATTTTATATCTTTAAGACACTCTGTCAATTTAGATAAGTTGGTGTTTTCATCTGGACGTGATGAAATATATAATTGAGTGTCATCAGCATAACAGTGGAAATTAATTCCATGTTTTCTTATAATATTACCAAGTGGCAGCATATATATTGAGAATAGCAGAGGGCCTAACACCGATCCTTGCGGCACTCCATAGTCTACTGACGTTATCTTCGATTTTTCCCCATTTAAACAGACAAAATGGTAACGGTTTGATAAGTAAGATCTAAACCAGCTTAATGCCTGTCCCTGAACACCAGTGTAGTTTTGTAGTCGATCCAAGAGTATTTGATGATCTATAGTGTCGAACGCAGCGCTAAGATCGAGTAGAACTAGTATTGAGATACAGCCTTGGTCAGAAGCTAAAAATAAATCATTTGTAATTTTAACTAGCACAGTTTCTGTGCTATGATGCGGTCTGAATCCTGACTGAAATTTTTCATAGATATCATTTTCTTGCAGGAAAGAGCACAATTGAGCGGACACAATTTTTTCTAGTATTTTAGACATAAATGGAAGATTTGAAATGGGTCTGTAATTTGCTAGGTTATTTGGATCTAATTGCGGTTTCTTAATGAGAGGTTTTATTACTGCCAGCTTGAATATTTTTGGAACATGACCTAAAGATAAAGACGAGTTAATAATATTGAGAAGAGGCTCTTCCACTACAGGTAACACTTCTTTCAGTAGTTTAGTGGGTATTGGATCTAATAAACATGTTGTTGGTTTAGATGCAATGATAAGTTTATTTAGCTCTTCCTGTCCTATAGTTGTAAAGCGGTGTAGTTGTTCTTGAAGGGCGATAATTGAGGCTGAATCATAAGACACCTGTCACGAGATTGCGTGGAAGCAAAGGCGGTAGTCGGATCTAAATGCAGCAGTAGACTTTAATAATACAGACTTGGGTAAACTCAGAACAGGCAAGACACAAGACACTCTTGGTACGTACACGCATTCAATAACTGACAAAGACAGGGCAGAAACACAGGGCTTAAATAATCAGAGACAAACGAGCAGACAGGATAACAAGGGGGCGTGGGTAACAAGAAACACCTGGGAGAACTAATGACAAGACAGGGAACCACTAAACATAACAGGACACAAAACCACATCGTGACATAGCCCCCTCCCTATGGGCGGCTCCTGACGCCCATAAAAAACAAAAAAAGTTCAGGAGGGCGGTGAAGCGGAGGCGGTCTTGGGGGAGGGACGGAGGGCCAGGCCCGTGCAGGGGAACGGGACCAGGAGGTAGCCAAGGCAGGCCTGGGCCGCAGAGCGTGGGCGGACCAGACTGGGCCGGTGACCAGGGCGGAGCAGGACGAGGCGAAGGCCAGGGCGGAGCAGGAGACCCATCGGGTGGCCAGGGCGAAGCAGACGACCCATCGGGCGGCCAGGGCGAAGCAGACGACCCATCGGGCGGCCAGGGCGGTGAAGACCCCTCGGGCGGCCAGGGCGGTGAAGACCCCTCGGGCGGCCAGGGCGGTGAAGACCCCTCGGGCGGCCAGGGCGGTGAAGACCAGGGCGAAGACGACCACTCGGGCAGCCAGGGCGGAGACGACCCCTCGGGCGGCCACGGCACAGGAACAGAACCCGGCTCAGGAACAGACACCGGCTCAGGAACAGACACCAAAACTGTAACAGCCACAAGAACAGACACAAACACAGAAACAAACACTGGCTCTGGCGCTGGAACAGGCACTGGCTCTGGAACAGACATTGGCTCGGGAACAGGAACAGACTCTGGCTCGGGAACAGGAACAGACTCTGGCTCGGGAACAGGAACAGACTCGGGCTCGGGGGCGGCCATCTTGTCCGTAGACACTGGCTCGGAGGTGGCCATCTTGTCCGTAGACACTGGCTCGGAGGAAGTGACGTGAACAGTCTCTGGATCGGCCATCTTGTCCGTAGACACTGGCTCGAAGGCGGCCATCTTGTCCGTAGACACTGGCTCGGAGGAAGTGACGTGAACAGTCTCTGACTGGGCAGAAGTGACGTGGACAGTCTCTGGATCGACAGACGTGACTTGAACAGTCTCTGGATCGGCAGACGTGACTTGAACAGTCTCTGGATCGGCAGACGTGACTTGAACAGTCTCTGGATCGACAGACGTGACCAGCGGCGAAGGCTCTGGGCTGGACGGGACCAGCAGGGCATGGCGCAGAGGCGGGACCGGCAGGGCGAGGAGTCTGGGAACGCCCACCGGAGCCTGGCAAACCAAACGAGTCCTCCTTCTCCTCCTGCGACGGCGAGTCACTGGGCCTGATACTCTCACTTGGCTAGATTCGGCACTTGACTCACTTGTCTCGGCATTTGACTCACTTGACTCACTCGATTCACTTGATTCACTTAACACGGTACTTGATTCACTTGACTTGGCACTTGACTTGGCACTTGACTCACTTGATTCACTTGACTCGGCACTTGACTCGGCTCTTGACTCACTTGACTCACTCGATTCACTTGATTCACTTGACTTGGCACTTGACTCACTTGACTTGGCACTTGACTCACTTGATTCACTTGACTCACTCAATTCACTTGATTCACTTGACTCGGGTTCGTCGAGGCTGAAGCGACGTGCTGGTTCGGAAGACAGAAGCTCAGGCATGTCGATCTCGGCAGGAAGAAGCTCAGGCATGTCGGTTTCGGCAGGAAGAAGCTCAGGCATGTCGGTCTCGGCAGGAAGAAGCTCAGGCATGTCGGTCTCGGCAGGAAGAAGCTCAGGCATGTCGGTCTCGGAAGGAAGAAGCTCAGGCATGTCGTGGAAAGCGGGCTCGACTCGGTTCATGTGAGGCGCGGGCTTGTGGAACGCGGTGTCGGCAGTGCGGATGCGGCGAACGGGCTTTCTCAGAGCTCGGTTGGAAACTCTCTTACGTGAACTGTGCTTGGAATTACCTGGAACGGTTTTGACGGAATGCCCTGGTTTGGGAACACAGCTGATTTCCTCAGCGAGTCCTACAGTGAGTGACGAACCGCACACCCACAACGCTCGGTCCAGGAACTGCACAAAAGAGAGGTGTTCCGCATCTAACAGGAGCATTCCGCCGAGCGTGTCGTCCATCCCACTCCAGAAATTATACTTGAGTGTTTCCTCACTCAAATTTGTCTCATGATAACACTCTAGGTAAGCCCTCACGTACTCTTCAAGCGACCGTCCATTCTGGTAGAATCCGTCCTCCATCATAATACCTCTTGTTTTACAGTCGGTGGTTCCCGGCTACTAACTGCTAGATCCTGGTGGTCAGTTATTCTGAGATTGTACATTTACAATTGTGTTTCTGATGCTTTCTATTTTCTCAGTGAAGAAATTCATAAAATCATTACTACTATACTGTAACGGAATATTTTGCTCTGGTGATGTCTGTTTATTTGTTAGTCTAGCCACGCCGTTAAATAAAAACCTTGGATTATTTTGGTTATTTTCTATTAGTTTGCGGAGATGCTCAGCCCTGGCTGCTTTTAGAGCCTTTTTATAACGTGACATACTGTCTTTCCACGCGATTCTAAAGACCTCTAAATTAGTTTGTTTCCATTTACGCTCTAAGTTACGAGTTTCTCTCTTGATAACATGCGTAGCACTGTTGTACCATGGTGCTTTAGTTTTCTCTCTAACCTTTTTTAATCTAATTGGTGCAACAATTTCTAATGTACTAGAGAAAATGGTGCTCAAACTGCTAGTCATTTCCTCTAGTTCATCTGTTTGTTTGGGTTCACTGAGCAGCTGAGATAGATCAGGTAAGCTATTTGAGAATCTATCTATAGTGGTTGGAAGGATTGTTCTGCCTGGTCGATAACGTGGCGCAACATGACAAATTTCAGCAGTACGTATTATGCAAGTTACCATGTAATGATCAGTGACATCATCACTTTGCGGTACAATATCTATATCGGTTGGATTGGTTCCATATGATATAATTAAATCTAGTGTATGATTTAGACGATGAGTGGTCCCCACTGACGTTTTGCTTGACCCCAAAGGAGTTTAATAAATCTGTAAACGCAGCCCCTAACGCATCAATTGTGTTATCTACGTGTATGTTAAAATCTCCAACAATTATTGCTTTATCGACATTGACCAATAGATCTGAGAGAAAGTCTGCAAACTCTTTTAGGAAATCAGCATAGGGCCCTGGAGGTCTATATACAGTAGCCAAGGCTAGAGATAATAGGGATTTCTTTCTTACATCTAGGAGCGTAACATTTAGCACAAGTACTTCAAATGAATTAAACCTGTGACCTGTTTTCTGAGTAACATTAAGGATATCTCTATAGATTGTTGCAACACCGCCGCCACGACCAATCAGACGGGGCTCATGCTTATAACAGTATCCTGGTGGAGTAGACTCATTTAGACCGAAATACTCATTTGGTTAAAGCCAGGTTTCAGTAAGGCAAAATACATCAAAACTATTATCTGTGACCATTTCATTTACAATAACCGCCTTAGGTGTGAGCGATCTAATGTTTAGAAGACCTAGCTTTAGAAATTGTTTTTGTTCACTGATATTGAGATTTTCTGGTTTAAGTCAAGTCAAGTCAAATATTTTTATATAGCGCTTTTCACAATACAGATTGTATCAAAGCTGCTTCACAGTATCAATCAAAACAACTTAACAATGTTTGTTTATTACTGGAAAAAAGACTTTTTTATTGTAATTGGTTTAATTACAATAAGATTTTTTCTAGATCCTACAGTAGATTTATTATTTGGCCTCACTAAACGAGGAATAGACACAGTTTCTATATAATGTTCTACACTACTTGTATCAATTAAGTTGGGACAGCAAAGATTGTGATTTGGACTTTGACTTACTAGTCATATGGTGTGCAACGTCTTGGAGATGTTGTCCGACAGAACAGCCGCTCCGATTCTGCTGGGGTGCAGGCCATCAGCACGGTAGAGCCTAGGTCGCTCCCAGAACAGATTCCAATTATTTACAAAGAGCAGTTTCAGTTTCTGTAGTTTCAGTTTTCTGACATGAATGGTTAATGTCATTTGTGTCATTTACACAATGACATTAACCATTCATTTAGTGCAAATAATCTACTGAACCTTTCCTGTCCTTGTCGGTACGTGGGAAGCGGTCCAGACACGATGATCGTTGCTTCAGGCGATGTGCTGCGTACCGTCTCGATCAGGCTCCTGTAGTCCTTCTTCAGAACCTCCGTCTGCCGCAGCCTGATGTCGTTCACTCCCGCGTGCAGCACAACAGCTCCGACGCGCTCGTCACCATTCAGGATCTCGGGAACATGTGCAGCGACATCTAGAACACGAGCACCAGGAAAGCAGTGAGTGCGCACATTACCCTTACCTGAGGTAGCACGGACATGATGGAACTGCCGATGATCACGGCGTCGTCGCGTTCTGACTCGCGAAGAGGGGAGAAGCGGTTCCGGGTGGAGATCTCGAAGACCGGGAGGGGCGGAGAGGTTCTTGGTCTGGTCCTGGCTCGTGTCTTCCGCTGAGGGATCACCCAGGGTCCATGGTGTTGTGTCGGTGCCGGAGTGAATGAAGCCAGGGATGACCGCGTCCTGGGTGCTTGCGTCCTGTGCAGAGAAGCACACAGAGTAGACGAGGTCGGAGTCAAAAAGTTACTAACCACTGACTTGTGAGCATCGGCGCGTGATGTTTCAAGCGCTGATCGCCGATCTCGCAGCTCGGCTTGCCTCTCTAGCAGACCACGGATCTGCTTCTCCACGGACTCCAGCTCCAACAGCACCGAATGCAGCTCGAATGTGTCCTCACCTGCACTCAGAGGTAACGTTAGACACACATCCGATATATTCGCCATTATAACAGATGAACAGTAAATTAGTAGTGATACTACCAATATCACTACTAATTTAGGACTGAAATCCTGGATATAACCCGTATCCTTTCAGTGAAACGGGTGTAAATGAGACGATCGATAGGCGAGAGGCCACGCGTGCAATGCTAGCGGGCTAAAGGCTAGTAGCGGAGATTCGGAAAGTTGGATCTAAGTAGCGATATCAAAGCAATCCGATTGTTTTTTATAAGGAATAGTATCGAAGATAAGTTCACATGCTGTAAAAATAGAAAGTGCTTGTTTATAAATGAGTGGTAAAGAAGAAAATCAAGGATTTATGAATCAATTCGACGGAGCTCCAAACACAAACACCACTTCTTTCCTAAAAGAGGCAGCTCCACCACTGCCTTAAGTCACTCCAAGATGGCCCCGCCGACCCAGCAGCGACCCAGGCCAACTTCACGACCCAGGACAGCTTCAGCGACCCAGGCCAGCTTCACGACCCAGCAGTGACCCAGGCCAGCTTCAGCTTCAGCGACCCAGGCCAGCATTATGACCCAGTAGCGACCCAGGCCAGCTTCACGACCCAGCAGCTACCCAGGCCAGCTTCAGCGACCCAGGCCAGCTTCACGACCCAGCAGCTACCCAGGCCAGCTTCAGCGAACCCAGGCCAGCTTCATGACCCAGCAGCGACCCAGGCCAGCGTCAGCTTCAGCGACCCAGGCCAGCCCCAGTCGAAAGCGGAGCCGGTCAAGCCACACCTCCGCTCGACAAAACGCTACCCATTTTATGAGTGACAAATTGTGTTTGTTGGGTGAAACCTTTGCTTGTGTTGTGAAAGTATAAGTTGTTTTGAGAAATTAATTTTTTATGTAGTTATAGTGCATTTTAAATGTGAAATGAACTGCTGTGCCAAGATGAAAGTTTATTAGGAGAACTGTGCAGTTTTGAAAAAGTGACCAAAATATTGAGAAATGGGTCAAAGCGATTGTAAAAAACTGTAATAATTTTCTCTAATAATATATTTTATAGCATAATATAATATATAGCAGCGGTTGTCACGGCACGGGTTGGGAAAAAGGTGTGAGGACTCAAATGCAAACAATGGGTATTTAATAGGAAAATAATAACATATAAAACAAGAACAAAAACTCCCTCGTGGGGGAAAACAGGCAGGATACCAGATACACTAAAACACAATTAACAAGAACCAGGGTAACATGTATAACGAACCAGCTCAGTACTGAGAACACAAGGAGATTAAATAGAGAGGCAAACAAAAGAGCTAACGAACAGACAGGTGGGGCAAATGAACCAATAATGAGATAACAAGATGGGCGGGGAATACAATGACAAGAGAACACATGGTATAAAACAACAAACACCCAAGTGCAACACAAGACAGGACAGGCATGTGACATTACCCCCTCCCTACGGAGCGGCTACCAGACGCTCCATCAGGCGGGACGGGAGGAGCAAACCAGGGCGGGACAGGAGGAGTAAACCAGGGCGGGACAGGAGGGACAAACCAGGGCGGGACGGGAGGGACAAACCAGGGCGGGACGGGAGGGACAGACCAGAGCGGGACGGGAGGAACAAATTTCTTAGTCCTGGGAGACCCGGGCAAAACACAAAGTTCATCAGGTGGCCAGGGTGGTGCAGACCTTTCGGGCGGCCAGGGCGGTGAAGACCCTTCGGGCGGCCAGGGCGGTGAAGACCCTTCGGGCGGCCAGGGCGGTGAAGATCTCTCGGGCGGCCAGGGCGGTGAAGACCCTTCGGGCGGCCAGGGCGGTGAAGATCTCTCGGGCGGCCAGGGCGGTGAAGACCCTTCGGGCGGCCAGGGCGGTGAAGACCCTTCGGGCGGCCAGGGCGGTGAAGACCCTTCGGGCGGCCAGGGCGGTGAAGACCTCTCGGGCGGCCAGGGCGGTGAAGACCCTTCGGGCGGCCAGGGCGGTGAAGACCTCTCGGGCGGCCAGGGCGGTGGAGCAGCAGCAGGCACCGGCTCGGGAGCAGCCGCAGGCACCGGCTCGGGAGCAGCAGCAGGCACCGGCTCGGGAGCAGCAGCAGGCACCGGCTCGGGAGCAGCAGCAGGCACCGGCTCGGGAGCAGCAGCAGGCACCGGCTCGGGAGCAGCAGCAGGCACCGGCTCGGGAGCAGCAGCAGGCACCGGCTCGGGAGCAGCAGCAGGCACCGGCTCGGGAGCAGCAGCAGGCACCGGCTCGGGAGCAGCAGCAGGCACCGGCTCGGGAGCAGCAGCAGACACCGGCTCGGGAACAGACACCGGCTCGGGAACAGACACCGGCTCGGGAACAGACACCGGCTCGGGAACAGACACCGGCTCGGGAACAGACACCGGCTCGGGAACAGACACCGGCTCGGGAACAGACACCGGCTCGGGAACAGACACCGGCTCGGGAACAGACACCGGCTCGGGAACAGACACCGGCTCGGGAACAGACACCGGCTCGGGAACAGACACCGGCTCGGGAACAGACACCGGCTCGGGAACAGACACCGGCTCGGGAACAGACACGGCTCGGGAACAGACACCGGCTCGGGAACAGACACCGGCTCGGGAACAGACACCGGCACGGGAACAGACACCGGCACGGGAACAGACACCGGCTCGGGAACAGACACTAGAACAAAAACAGTCACAAAGACAGACACAAACACAGAAACAAATACTGGGTCCGAGACCGACATGTGCTCCAGCTCTGGAACAGGCACTGTCTCTGCTACCGGCTCTGGAACGAGCACCGGCTCCGGCTCAGGAACGGGCACTGGCTCCGGCTCAGGAACGGCTGAGACTGGCATATTCAACATCTGAGCCAGACGCTCCAGGTATTCCCAGTTCAGAAAGGCAGAGGAAACAGGGACAGTCTCTCGCTGTGCAGACGGGACGGGGACGGTCTCTCGCTGGGCAGACGGGACGTGAACAGTCTCTCGCTGGGCAGACGGGACGGGAACAGTCGCTCGCTGGGCAGACGGGACGGGAACAGTCACTCGCTGGGCAGACGGGACGGGAACAGTCTCTCGCTGGGCCGACGGGACGGGAACAGTCTCTGACTGGGCAGACGTGACGTGGACAATCTCTGACTGGGCAGACGCAGGTCTCCTTCTCCTCCTCCGTTTCGGGACCACTTTACTCGGGACCACCGGAACATGGACCACCGGAACTGGGATCACCGGACTAGGGCCCACCGGAACAGTCACGGAGGAGGTCTTTCCTCTCCTCCGTCGTCCCTTCTGGCGAGATGCTGGTTCCGGATGGGACAGGACCCACGGCGAATGGTGTTCTGGGCTGCACGTCACCGGATCATGGTCAAAGGAAGACCGAAGTTGAGACTGAGTCCGGGACTCCCCTCTAGTACTTCCTCCTCTGCGAGCTCCACGGGTCCCCGAAAATCTTGCCAGACGCTCTCCTCTAAAGGACTCTCTGTCGTCGAACGAAAAGTCCTTAGGAAATCTGAGCGTCGTGGCCTCCTCCCTTTGCCGAGCCATAAAAGCAAACGCCTGCAGAATGTTCATGTTACTGGACCCATTAGGGGACAGAGTCATTCTGTCACGATCGCTAGCGGAGAATTGGGTGGATCCAAAAGTAGCAACATGATAGTCAGGGCAATCCAAGTCATCGTCATCCATGCAATCGTCATAATCCCAACAATCAGAATCCTCCTCACCCATTGTGCTGAGTCCTCAGATGGCTGGTTCGTTCTGTCACGGCACGGGTTGGGAAAAAGGTGTGAGGACTCAAATGCAAACAATGGGTATTTAATAGGAAAATAATAACATATAAAACAAGAACAAAAACTCCCTCGTGGGGGAAAACAGGCAGGATACCAGATACACTAAAACACAATTAACAAGAACCAGGGTAACATGTATAACGAACCAGCTCAGTACTGAGAACACAAGGAGATTAAATAGAGAGGCAAACAAAAGAGCTAACGAACAGACAGGTGGGGCAAATGAACCAATAATGAGATAACAAGATGGGCGGGGAATACAATGACAAGAGAACACATGGTATAAAACAACAAACACCCAAGTGCAACACAAGACAGGACAGGCATGTGACAGCGGTTCCCAAACTTTTTTTCCTGTGCACCCCCTTCTATGTCCCAACCGGATTGGCGCACCCCCAATCCCCACTTAAAAAAAAAAAAAAAACGCAACAAAGCTTTGTTTTATCGCCATATAAAGACTCATGTTTAATCATGCGCAAATAACCAGAACATGTCACAGTCCTCGTCTGCACCTTTCTGTCTTCGTCATCTTCACTACACTTCCCAGCATCCTCTTGTCTCCACACCTGAACTCACTCCCTCATTATCCACCTGTCCCTCGTCATCTTCATCCGTGTCACCTGTCTTCACCTTGTTATGTTTGATTTGTATCTGTATTTAGTATCCTTCTGTTCAGTTAGTCTGGGTCGGTTCTTGTAATGTTATAGTGTTTTGTGAGTGTACCCTCTGCCTGCCTGTACCTGCTTGTTGTTGCTTTTGAGTAAATCTTTGAATTGGAGCTTTTTGCCTCAGCCTGTCTTCATCTACACTACAACCGTGACAGAACACGCATGACAATAACAACATCAACAAAGTTTCATTATAATGCAACAAAGCTATGCACAAGCTTCCAGTTTTAAGATGACGAGTGACCGACACAGGCTCAGTAACAGAAAGCACGGTGATTTTCAGCCGCGTAAAAGAAACATTGCAGCAATAGGCTAGGCCTATAAAATGACCGTGGAGCTAGCATCATCATCATCATAACACAACGGTTATGGAAATTAGAACGAAAGTACTTTGAATTAAATTGCAATGAAGTTACAAACAATCCACAACTAATAAATTATTTATTTATTTAAAATAAAAGCGATTACAAAGGAAATGTTTACTGTTCATGTTTTTTTATTTTATTGTATGGAAAAATCCCACTTAAAAAAAAGACCACCATTAAAAAAACAGAAAAACAAATTAACTAAAAATATATGTTTATATATTTCTTGGAGTACCAAAGAGAAATTAAACTCTTAAAAAAAAAGAATGATGAGAGTTAAAGAAATTAGAGGAACGACATGAGGTGTGAGTGGTGCTTCTTTTCAAATTTCTTTTGATTTCATTGGTATCTCATCTTTGATATTTTTCAGCATTTAGGTTCAGAATTGCTGTACACCAACACTTTACGCAGCATCAATCCTAACTCCACTATAAGCCGTGTTGCCACTCTCATTCTCCCACTCGCCTGCCGGATTCCTGGACAACAAGCCAGAGCTCCAGCTATTAAAATCTCCATCCCGTCAGAAGTGGAGGTGTTCGGAGCAGTGTCCTTCTGGATTGAGTTCCACTTCCCCGGAGAGGGCCCCATGGCGGCTGAGACGCGCCGGCCGCGCATGCGCAGTGTGTCCCCGGTGCGCGCGGCTCGAGAGCTCCGGGCTATAGGCAGGACGGAGACGCTGGACCTGCATGTGTTTTCCAACAGCTCACTGGCCCGTGCTGAGCTCATGGTGGGCCGCTGTGTTGAGTCAGACACACAAGACTTTGTAAACACACGGCCTCTGCTGAACCACGGGTTAGTATCAACACTAGCCCTGACTGAGACTGAGTCTGTTACTCAAACTACTTCTACTGCTAATGGTTATTAGTGTTGGTTATTTTAACAAGTTCTCAGAACGAGTGACCCAAAAATATCATAAAGACTTACTTTGGGCCTGTATGCAACCACCCACAACACCCTAAATGGCGCATAGCAGCACACACACACACACACACACACACACACACACACACACACAGACACAGAGAAACCTTTTTGCAACTGCATAGCAACACCCTGGCAACCACCCTAGCAATGTGGCAGCACCTGGACCAGCAGCACTCATTCATTTTCTTCTTCCACCCAAAACACTGACATGTTTCCTGTCCTGTGCCATTTGTGCTATAGATGTGAATATTAATAACAATGTGGCTAGTTGAGGAGAGATGGATGTGCAGTTTTTATGATATTTGATTGAATTTACATTGACTTACACTAATGGCATTCAGTCTCAGTCTCAATCTCGAAGCACCACAATATAATAAACACATGATTGTAACAGAGACTTTTGTTCTATTGAAGTGTAATTGTAGAAAGCTAAATTATAGTTTATTTTATAGACATAAAGATTCAGGGCACCTCTCATTCTTACTCATTAGTTTTTGTGATATAATTGGTGGAATCTCAAGTAAAGATAGTTCAGATTCAATAGCCTCTCCCTTTAATATCTCTTTTTTTGACTACACCCTTTCTCTTTCCATCATAAACGTGTTCACACTGCTCTCTGTCTTTCAGCTGTGCACCTGGAAATGGAACCTTTGAGATCTTGACGTCAACTTCGACTGTTCGAATTTACCGCTTATATCTCAGTTCTCTGGGTATAATGGGAAACACTGTATGTTTCATTATCTGTGTTCTCAATATGCTTGATAACTTCTTTATGTACATTCTATGTACAGGTGGATCCTTCTTGCATGTCTGTGGTTAAACTCTGTTCATTTGCCTGTCTAGATGTATGTTGAGTGTCTAGTGCACCTTTGTGTTGCCACCACACAAACCCAGAGATGTCCTGATCCATGTACGGAAACGACAGACAAGACTCTAGTAAACAGCATTCTGACCCACAACTACACGATCCGTTCAGGGCCTGTTAGACTCATACAAGCCACAGAAACCAGCACTGCAACTCCTAACCCAACCCAAACTGCTGAACCAATTGCTCAGCCCTCCACTAGCCAGGCTTCTTCTCACAGTAAGTGTTTCACACCCTAATATCGGTACATGCCTGTGTGCAAAGCCTGACACAGCACAAGTATGTTTGTTCTTCTCTGTTTCAGCTCTGGATAGAGGTGCATACTGGGTAGTTGCTGTGTCATTGGCTGTGCTGCTTCTTCAGGTCATGGAGAGCTTTGAGCAGTTCATCACTGACTAATCAAAATCTTCTTATTTGATCTTTAACCACCACTACAATGTTTCTTTATATATCCTTTAGTTATGGAAAAAGCACATATTGTAGGACAACGTACTTCATACTTTTACTGTCATTCACAGATTTTGTGATAGTATCAAGAAACACATCAACACCTCTTCCAATCTTTTAATTTTGACCAACTATAACAACATTATTTAATTTCATAAAATGATACCTTTTATTAACAATAAAGAAATCAGTGGTTCAGTAAAGAATGACAATACTGGTATTTATTCACCCTCATGTTTTTCTAAACCCATATGAAGGAATAAAAATGGAGAGGTTTATCAGAATGTTTACGCTGCTCTTTTTCATATGATATAATGAAAGCAGACAGTAACCAAAATTGACCAAAACAAAAATTCACCATAAAGTATCATAAATATAGTCCATATGACTTGTGCACTATAGGATTTGTATGACGAATAGAGCAAAATTTAGGCCACTTCCATTAATGAGAAGCAGTTTCAATAAATTTTTTAAAGCAGTGTTAATGTAAGAAATCAATATTTGTATTAATTATTTGTTTCTTAACAAATACTGATGTGTGCAAATAATTCAGTTATTTGTCTATGTTACTGATTCAAAAGTTTTAGTTAAGATTACTCTGAAGGTACTGTGTTCAGTGTAATCCAGTTGCTTTTGTCAGAGATCGGCCCAAACACAAGAGGTGCAGATAACGGAATTTATTCAGTCACAAAAAAGCTTAGGCAGTCTGCCGTTCACTGGAGAAAAGGACTTGATTGTGGAACCAGAACTGGAGGTGAAATCAGGAATAACGGTCTGGAAACTCAGGAATAGTCCTTAGTCCTGGAAAGAGGTCTCGCACTAGAAGCAGAGAGGTAATAAAGTGAAGGTAATGGCGAGCGAACGGATGGACAGCAGAGTACTGGACAGAAATCAGGTGAGACGAACACAACAAGACAGACACGACTAAAATAATGACTCACATAAATCAGGGCAGCTTAGAAGAGAAACCACTCCACGAGCCTGAAGCGGCTAGCAATAATCTGGCAAAAGAAGCTGCTTCTTCTTTGTAGGATTCCGGCAGTGTAGACGCTGCTGAGCATATTACTGACCTCCACAGGTCAAAGTTTGAACTAAATTCTTACATACAGTCCTGTGTCATGCAAGAATTGAAGATTTGCCTTGGAGATCGGTTTATGCTCGTCACTGTGTCCAAACAAAGATAAAACAGAAAAAGCCTTAACTCCAAGTCCTGACAGTTTAATAAAGAATACATTTTTTTCTGCCCTACACTTTCTGCATTCCAGGAAAACATGTACTACTGTCTCAAGACACATTCACACAAGCCAGAAACATGATTCCTACAATGCACAAAGAATAATTTAACCCACAGTGCCCCAACCTCAATATACACATTTTAACTGAGTTCAGTTAAAATGTTCACTCTTTTAAAGAAAATACTTAAATCTCTACAGTCATTCACCAACAAAAAAAGGTCATTTTTTAAAAATCATTCCAAACCCATAATGACCTTCACAAAAGATGTTTCCTCAGTCACAGTTCACTTTAACTGCAGCATTTTTGCATAATGAAATATTATGCCTAATGTACGTTTGTGTTGCACTGAAGAAAGTCATACAGGTTTAGATTATATTATTTTAAACTAAATTGTGTCCAGTGCAAATCTTAAAAAAGAAAAAAAGTTTTCTTCTATAGAAGAACTAATTACATTTATTCATTGATTAGACACTTTCATTCAAAGCGACTCAGTCAAGTCAAGTCACCTTTATTTATATACCGCTTTTTACAATACAGATTGTTTCAAAGCAGCTTTACAGAGATGACAGGAAAATAATGTTGTAATAATATTGTTAAATATAAAATTAAATGTCCCCAACTCAGAAATGTGGAACATCACAAGCCATGTCATACAATCCAACAACAGTCATATTACACAATGCCAAGTATAAAATGGATTATTACACAAGCTTTTTTAAATAAAAAAAAAAGTTTTTTTGTATTTAATAAATACATAGTAAGTGCCCTCGTTTATGATTGTGAATTAGTTGTGTTTGCAGAAATGGCGTGTCTTTTGCTGCCATCAAGTGCTATTGGAATTATCACAAATACTAGTTTCCTAGTTAAGAAATTGGACATGAACGGCCTCTCAAGTTAAAATGTGAATGCGGTGAGCTAGTAATCACGACTTCAGAAGTAGGAAGAAGGAAATGTCCAATAGCAGGCGAAGGCTGCATTTAGATGCCCCAACACCTGCGATGAGATGACCCAACACCTGCGATGAGATGACCCAACACCTGTGATGAGATGACCCAACACCTGTGATGAGATGACCCAACACCTGCGATGAGATGACTAAATGCCTGTGAAGAGACGACTCGACGCCGGCGATATGTTATGCCCTAAATTAATACATGATTAACTAACTGTATTTTTCTATGTACATTTCTGAAATGCACTTTCTGTAAAGATGCTTTGTAACAATATGTATTATGAAAAGCGCTATACAAATAAATTTGAATTGAATTGAATTGAATTTATCTGGTTCTTGAAAGTTGTGATGGCCTCAGCAGATCTGTTGCAGTTTTTCAGCTCATTATATCAGAGAGGAACAGAATAGTGATGATCAACCAGGTGAGGGTTTCAGTGACCAGAAATAAATGGAAGGAAACCAGACGGACTTCTGGAATGATCCTGGAAGCAGTAAAAGAAATAGTTTGTTACGGTCAGCAGTGTAAGTGAAATAGCTGTGTAAGAGTTTTAGTATCAATAAAGCTGGTAAATGACAAGTTACTGACAAATCTACAGCACACAAGTGCTAATGTTCCACTTTCATCAGTCAATAAACATTAGCTCATATCAAAAGACCATCGAAAGGGGTTGGAGTGATAAATAATTAAAATCTTAACTGATCACAAAGATTTATTTAATGATCCTGTGTTATATTTCAATCACAATGCATTGTGGACAGCCTAATACATGGTCAAAAGTCTCTTTATCAAATACATTAAGAAAGTACGTATTAAGGAAGTTCCAACCTACTTTTCATATAAATCCTGACAGAGAAAACACATGATCACACAATCAGGAGATGCAGGTGAATGAAAAACAGACCAAAACAGTAGATCAAAATAATTTCTTCCTTTTTACATTAAATCTTTCTAAATTTCAACTTAAGAGTAGAACTTACAGTCAGTTGAGCTTGACTACTTTGCACAATTCAATAAAAACCAGCTCAAACAAACCACCGAAAGCCACCGAATGCAACAGCATGCTCGTACTAGCTGAAAAACCAGAACAGCATATGGAATTCACTTTTATATCTTTGCTGTGGTGCATCATGGGAGGTGGAAGACACCAAGAGTAGAAGATGAAGGGGGTTTATTGTTTAAAAATTAAACAGCTTTTCAATTAGCAAATATGTATAAATGGCTGTTAAATAATAATTTGTGGATTAGGTAATGTACAAAACACTTTTTATATTGAGATTTGGTTGTTTGGTGAATTTAATTCCTGGTTGTTTGTATGTCTATCAATGGTTGTGCCCATGAGTATAAATGCCCACATGAACTTGCACAGGATGGTCAGTCTGTGATGAAGCTGGAGAAGGAGAAACTGCTTAAGGTTGGAATAGTGAGAGTGGATCATCTGTATATTTTCTGCTTTCACAGACGGGCTTAAGCCTAGTCTCAGACTTCAATGCATGTTTGTGCTGTTTTAATTGAAAGCCATTTGCACTGACAAATATCATAATGTCAGTCCAATTATTCTGTTTCAAGATGCAAATTGGTAATGCTTTTTTTTTCTAATTTATGTTCATAAAAGCTACTTAAAAGTCCTAATTTAGCTAAGGCCTGATCCTGGCTTAATCTAAGCCCTGTCTGTGACCTTTTTCACTTTGCTTAATTTGTTTTGTAGATAATTTACCCTGCCTATATTTGTATTTTTAATATAAATATAGATCATTCATATTGTGTTTAAGTAATAAACCAATCAGAAGCTTTTTCTGCAAGTGGAGAGAGTACGCAGTTTTTGGTGTGACACTGATGTAAAGAGCATCAAGAGATTCAAAAGAAACTGTCTAGTTTTGGCATATTGTATATGTATTTTTTTTCATTCTTGCATTTCTTTAGTCTTCACTGGTGTTGATTATTAATAGTTTTTCAGATGCTTCATTGGCACTGGAAAAGGGTGAGTAATGTTCAGCTTCATCCCACACAAAGCTCGTAGTGTTTATCTCACAGCTCTTCAGATTTAGTGATTTGAATTTTAACCATTTCTAATAAGGACTGTCTTTGTGTACTTAAAAGGTGTAAAGGGACTTGTTTTATTTTAATCCTAAACATTTGAGTCCCTTGGATCTTTGGAATTTATTGAACTTGAAGAATTTGAACATTGAATTAAGAACTTATTTGTTCTTAATATTGAACCATTTAATAGTTTGCCCAGTAGACATTTACGAGCACATCATTTATTGACTGTCATAAATTTAATTTCTGTTTAATGTTTGAAATGTTTTCATTTAAATACATAGTCTGTATTACAATTTAACCCGTTCTGATTCAACACTGTATAAAACTAACTGATCGCAGTGTTTTAATGGCATTGTTGGGTGTACAGTTAATGGGAATAAAGAGCCATTTTGCCCTCGATGTTTGGCATCCTGGCTAATGTTGTCCCTGAAATTGTGCGAACTGAAATCAGTCAAAACAAAGTTGGTAAATGGTTTGATGCAAGTTATGCTATGTACATCAAGTAAAAGTGGCACATTTGAAAATTGTCAACCAGATTAAGTCATTGTAATCTTATCAAAGGAAAAAAGTCTTTAAAACTAGAAGAGAAATCTATGTTCGTTATAATGGCACCTTTGATGCTCTGATCATAGTAATGTGATGCTTGTATTGTGATTTATTTTTATTCCATTTGTTAAAATCCTTTTGAGTACTGCTCTTATAAACATTACAAACAGGTTATGCAGATTGAGATTTAATGTGTAATGGGAATTTTAGTGTCTCATTTAGCAGCCGGCCTTTGCCAGTGTTTTACCAGTCTTTAAAAGTTTTTGTATCTTCGCCTTTTACGCTTTCACACAGATTTTGGAATTATTATTGTTATTTCTTTTATTTGGTGTATAATGATAACTACTCTGTTTTCTCTGTAGGTCTGAGATCTAAAGGGGTCTGATACTATCTCTATCACTGAGATCGGATCGTTCATGTGGTTCTTTTTCGTCCAGCTTTGTATGGAAGTTGTAAACTTGTCTTGTATTTTGTTACACTTTGTTTTGTTTATGTAAATGTCTGATAAATTGCATTAATGTTCTCCTACATAGTATTATATTTTAATAAGACATTGTAGTTCTACAGTGTCTCCTTGCCTGTTCTGCTTTTATTTTGAAAAGCGCCGTTTTTTCTTCTTCTGTTTTTTGTGACGCAAAACTTCCTATTGTCAGGATACAGGCACGGAGACAGAGGTAAGTGAATCACAACACTGCTTTATTCAAAGTGACACAAGTGCAAAGGTGAGTAGGCAAAGTTCAGGTGAAGATTCTGTGATGATCGCTACGTGCAGAGCAGATTCCAGGTGAGCAGATCCTTCTTAAGTTAGTTGGATTCAAGCAATCACTGTTCATTGATACGTGTCCTTTTCTATTTCAGATGCAGCAGCGGGCAAGGAGATCTCAGCAGGAATGTGGGACACTCAGACGAATGCCAGATCTCAGGAAACATGGAGGCAGGCAGGACTTCTGGGAACAGCGGGACAAGGACACAGAGGTTAGTATTTCAAAGGTGAGTATACGTTACTTGGCGGATTCAGGATGATTCGGAGACTTCGGGAGACAATGGGTTATGGTCTATTCCTGTTGGAGGCTTGACGGTGAGTGAGGCTGTGGTGAGTGTTTTTATGCTGGGGTTAATGAGGCTGTTGATTGTAACCAGGTGCAGGTGATAATTCAGAGGAAAGTGATTGCAGGTGCGCCAAAGAGGATTCTGGGGACTGTAGTGCATGAGATGACGGTGAACCGTGACACCTATTACTTTCTCTTCACAATGTGGTGCTCACGTGTCGTTGCAAGAACGCTAAAAAACTGGTAAACACGTTAGTTATTTATCATGTTCATCCATTTGAATCTTGTAAAGAAAGAGTTTACATTGTGATTTTTATTATTTTGTATTGTTTGTACATGTTATTTCTAAGACCTACGAACTGTGAGAGTGTCAAGCTAGAGAGCACGATAGCTGATGGCGGAAACTATTTGATTAGCGTCCTTGGAGAGTGGAATGAGGTATGAAAGAAAAATGTGTCTAGTTTATTATTATCAGAAGGGATTTTAGGGAAAAGAAAATCTCTTTGCTTCATTTGTTTATGGGTTAATTGCACATGTCATCAATATACAAGCAATATTATCTCTGTGAACAATTATATTGTATTTCATTTAAAAGCATGTGATATTTATTTGTCATAAAGGCTTAAAAACATTTAATTTCATATTCATATGGGTTATTAGTTAAAATGATTTGTATTGTGTGTGAACACAATTTATGTGCGAATTATTTGTGAAGCTACATAGAAGCATTTCTTCTGTTTTATTCTGTAGTTTTCACGGTGTTAGGGTGCATGGTGCACGTTGAGAGGAATAATAAATCAACACTCGTTTGAAACTCTCTGCGTTTTGATCAATAAATCCAAGGGGCCGCTACAGTTTATGCTTTTTCATTTTAAAGCTTTTTTTGTATTTGGGATATAGTCCATGTTTCAATGTTGTTGTTTTTTTTAAAGCCTTTAACTAGCTTTTTGTTACTACCCTTTTATTTTTGTCCCTTTTATGATTGTACTTGTGCCCATATGCCCCTTTGTGTAATTTGTAATACCCTATTTGTAAACCTTAACCTTTTTATTAAAATTTTCAAAATTAATTGAAAGTACTTGCAGGTTTATGTTAAGTTTTTTTTTTTTTTTGTTCCCATTTGCCTGTGTTGGCTGTTCCCCCTCCAGCTGTTTAGATAGTCTTGTCTGATGTCCTTCCCACACAGTTTTTGTATTTATGGCTTGGCCACTTGTTTCTTTGTCCATTTTTTGCCCCTTAATACTTTTTTGTATTTTGTCCCTTTGCACTGATGGTATTATGCCTTTTAATATTTTATGCTTTTGTTTTGTCCTTTTTGTATGAAAGTTGTAAACTGACCTCTTTTTTTTGTGCCTTGTCAACCTATTGTCTCTAACTTCCCCTTTTTGACTCACTCATTTAGTCTCTGTATATGTACTTTGTTCCTTGTCACCTCTAAGTTGGTTGTTCTGTCCCTGCGTGTTAAACTCCTAATGTCATAATTATGTTCTTTCTAGTCTACACCTGTTCTTGTTAGTCCCTGACTAGTTCATCTTCCTCCAACTGTGTGTAGTTAGTTCCCTCATTTCGTCCTGTGTATTTATACTCCCTGTTCTGTTCAGTTTCTAGTCGGTTCTCGTTAATGTTAGTTGTGGTTGTGTCTGTCCTGCCTGAGTTTGTTTCAGTAAAGATTGCATTTACCCTCATCTTTGTCTTGTGCTTTCTACTACCACCCAGACGTTACACCTAAGTGTTTATTTTTTTATTCACAAAGTTTTTGTTGCAACTAGATCCTGTTCAAACTCATCCTTGCTGCAACTACCATTGAAGAAGAATGGAACCTTAAATATGGATGTAGCAGCAGTTTTTCTTAGATCAAAAAATATGGAATATGTTTTTGGAATATTGTCACCAGACCTCATGGGCTGACTGTGCTCTGATGGACTTTTTTTTGGAGTAGGCTGGACGAGAACATCGGCCGATGGATGTCAGCAGGGGATTCCAGCATGTCCCTGGCAAAGTGTCTGGACATTGTGCTTTAGCTGTATCATTTACAATTTACCA
>JAVALU010001074.1:17500-22500 GCA_030770095.1 Gila robusta | reverse complement strand
TAGGGTTAGGGTTAGGGTTAGGGTTAGGGTTAGGGTTAGGGTTAGGGTTAGGGTTAGGGTTAGGGTTAGGGTTAGGGTTAGGGTTAGGGTTAGGGTTAGGGTTAGGGTTAGGGTTAGGGTTAGGGTTAGGGTTAGGGTTAGGGTTAGGGTTAGGGTTAGGGTTAGGGTTAGGGTTAGGGTTAGGGTTAGGGTTAGGGTTAGGGTTAGGGTTAGGGTTAGGGTTAGGGTTAGGGTTAGGGTTAGGGTTAGGGTTAGGGTTAGGGTTAGGGTTAGGGTTAGGGTTAGGGTTAGGGTTAGGGTTAGGGTTAGGGTTAGGGTTAGGGTTAGGGTTAGGGTTAGGGTTAGGGTTAGGGTTAGGGTTAGGGTTAGGGTTAGGGTTAGGGTTAGGGTTAGGGTTAGGGTTAGGGTTAGGGTTAGGGTTAGGGTTAGGGTTAGGGTTAGGGTTAGGGTTAGGGTTAGGGTTAGGGTTAGGGTTAGGGTTAGGGTTAGGGTTAGGGTTAGGGTTAGGGTTAGGGTTAGGGTTAGGGTTAGGGTTAGGGTTAGGGTTAGGGTTAGGGTTAGGGTTAGGGTTAGGGTTAGGGTTAGGGTTAGGGTTAGGGTTAGGGTTAGGGTTAGGGTTAGGGTTAGGGTTAGGGTTAGGGTTAGGGTTAGGGTTAGGGTTAGGGTTAGGGTTAGGGTTAGGGTTAGGGTTAGGGTTAGGGTTAGGGTTAGGGTTAGGGTTAGGGTTAGGGTTAGGGTTAGGGTTAGGGTTAGGGTTAGGGTTAGGGTTAGGGTTAGGGTTAGGGTTAGGGTTAGGGTTAGGGTTAGGGTTAGGGTTAGGGTTAGGGTTAGGGTTAGGGTTAGGGTTAGGGTTAGGGTTAGGGTTAGGGTTAGGGTTAGGGTTAGGGTTAGGGTTAGGGTTAGGGTTAGGGTTAGGGTTAGGGTTAGGGTTAGGGTTAGGGTTAGGGTTAGGGTTAGGGTTAGGGTTAGGGTTAGGGTTAGGGTTAGGGTTAGGGTTAGGGTTAGGGTTAGGGTTAGGTTAGGGTTAGGGTTAGGGTTAGGGTTAGGGTTAGGGTTAGGGTTAGGGTTAGGGTTAGGGTTAGGGTTAGGGTTAGGGTTAGGGTTAGGGTTAGGGTTAGGGTTAGGGTTAGGGTTAGGGTTAGGGTTAGGGTTAGGGTTAGGGTTAGGGTTAGGGTTAGGGTTAGGGTTAGGGTTAGGGTTAGGGTTAGGGTTAGGGTTAGGGTTAGGGTTAGGGTTAGGGTTAGGGTTAGGGTTAGGGTTAGGGTTAGGGTTAGGGTTAGGGTTAGGGTTAGGGTTAGGGTTAGGGTTAGGGTTAGGGTTAGGGTTAGGGTTAGGGTTAGGGTTAGGGTTAGGGTTAGGGTTAGGGTTAGGGTTAGGGTTAGGGTTAGGGTTAGGGTTAGGGTTAGGTTAGGGTTAGGGTTAGGGTTAGGGTTAGGGTTAGGGTTAGGGTTAGGGTTAGGGTTAGGGTTAGGGTTAGGGTTAGGGTTAGGGTTAGGGTTAGGGTTAGGGTTAGGGTTAGGGTTAGGGTTAGGGTTAGGGTTAGGGTTAGGGTTAGGGTTAGGGTTAGGGTTAGGGTTAGGGTTAGGGTTAGGGTTAGGGTTAGGGTTAGGGTTAGGGTTAGGGTTAGGGTTAGGGTTAGGGTTAGGGTTAGGGTTAGGGTTAGGGTTAGGGTTAGGGTTAGGGTTAGGGTTAGGGTTAGGGTTAGGGTTAGGGTTAGGGTTAGGGTTAGGGTTAGGGTTAGGGTTAGGGTTAGGGTTAGGGTTAGGGTTAGGGTTAGGGTTAGGGTTAGGGTTAGGGTTAGGGTTAGGGTTAGGGTTAGGGTTAGGGTTAGGGTTAGGGTTAGGGTTAGGGTTAGGGTTAGGGTTAGGGTTAGGGTTAGGGTTAGGGTTAGGGTTAGGGTTAGGGTTAGGGTTAGGGTTAGGGTTAGGGTTAGGGTTAGGGTTAGGGTTAGGGTTAGGGTTAGGGTTAGGGTTAGGGTTAGGGTTAGGGTTAGGGTTAGGGTTAGGGTTAGGGTTAGGGTTAGGGTTAGGGTTAGGGTTAGGGTTAGGGTTAGGGTTAGGGTTAGGTTAGGGTTAGGGTTAGGGTTAGGGTTAGGGTTAGGGTTAGGGTTAGGGTTAGGGTTAGGGTTAGGGTTAGGGTTAGGGTTAGGGTTAGGGTTAGGGTTAGGGTTAGGGTTAGGGTTAGGGTTAGGGTTAGGGTTAGGGTTAGGGTTAGGGTTAGGGTTAGGGTTAGGGTTAGGGTTAGGGTTAGGGTTAGGGTTAGGGTTAGGGTTAGGGTTAGGGTTAGGGTTAGGGTTAGGGTTAGGGTTAGGGTTAGGGTTAGGGTTAGGGTTAGGGTTAGGGTTAGGGTTAGGGTTAGGGTTAGGGTTAGGGTTAGGGTTAGGGTTAGGGTTAGGGTTAGGGTTAGGGTTAGGGTTAGGGTTAGGGTTAGGGTTAGGGTTAGGGTTAGGGTTAGGGTTAGGGTTAGGGTTAGGGTTAGGGTTAGGGTTAGGGTTAGGGTTAGGGTTAGGGTTAGGGTTAGGGTTAGGGTTAGGGTTAGGGTTAGGGTTAGGGTTAGGGTTAGGGTTAGGGTTAGGGTTAGGGTTAGGGTTAGGGTTAGGGTTAGGGTTAGGGTTAGGGTTAGGGTTAGGGTTAGGGTTAGGGTTAGGGTTAGGGTTAGGGTTAGGGTTAGGGTTAGGGTTAGGGTTAGGGTTAGGGTTAGGGTTAGGGTTAGGGTTAGGTTAGGGTTAGGGTTAGGGTTAGGGTTAGGGTTAGGGTTAGGGTTAGGGTTAGGGTTAGGGTTAGGGTTAGGGTTAGGGTTAGGGTTAGGGTTAGGGTTAGGGTTAGGGTTAGGGTTAGGGTTAGGGTTAGGGTTAGGGTTAGGGTTAGGGTTAGGGTTAGGGTTAGGGTTAGGGTTAGGGTTAGGGTTAGGGTTAGGGTTAGGGTTAGGGTTAGGGTTAGGGTTAGGGTTAGGGTTAGGGTTAGGGTTAGGGTTAGGGTTAGGGTTAGGGTTAGGGTTAGGGTTAGGGTTAGGGTTAGGGTTAGGGTTAGGGTTAGGGTTAGGGTTAGGGTTAGGGTTAGGGTTAGGGTTAGGGTTAGGGTTAGGGTTAGGGTTAGGGTTAGGGTTAGGGTTAGGGTTAGGGTTAGGGTTAGGGTTAGGGTTAGGGTTAGGGTTAGGGTTAGGGTTAGGGTTAGGGTTAGGGTTAGGGTTAGGGTTAGGGTTAGGGTTAGGGTTAGGGTTAGGGTTAGGGTTAGGGTTAGGGTTAGGGTTAGGGTTAGGGTTAGGGTTAGGGTTAGGGTTAGGGTTAGGGTTAGGGTTAGGGTTAGGGTTAGGGTTAGGGTTAGGGTTAGGGTTAGGGTTAGGGTTAGGGTTAGGGTTAGGGTTAGGGTTAGGGTTAGGGTTAGGGTTAGGGTTAGGGTTAGGGTTAGGGTTAGGGTTAGGGTTAGGGTTAGGGTTAGGGTTAGGGTTAGGGTTAGGGTTAGGGTTAGGGTTAGGGTTAGGGTTAGGGTTAGGGTTAGGGTTAGGGTTAGGGTTAGGGTTAGGGTTAGGGTTAGGGTTAGGGTTAGGGTTAGGGTTAGGGTTAGGGTTAGGGTTAGGGTTAGGGTTAGGGTTAGGGTTAGGGTTAGGGTTAGGGTTAGGGTTAGGGTTAGGGTTAGGGTTAGGGTTAGGGTTAGGGTTAGGGTTAGGGTTAGGGTTAGGGTTAGGGTTAGGGTTAGGGTTAGGGTTAGGGTTAGGGTTAGGGTTAGGGTTTAGGGTTAGGGTTAGGGTTAGGGTTAGGGTTAGGGTTAGGGTTAGGGTTAGGGTTAGGGTTAGGGTTAGGGTTAGGGTTAGGGTTAGGGTTAGGGTTAGGGTTAGGGTTAGGGTTAGGGTTAGGGTTAGGGTTAGGGTTAGGGTTAGGGTTAGGGTTAGGGTTAGGGTTAGGGTTAGGGTTAGGGTTAGGGTTAGGGTTAGGGTTAGGGTTAGGGTTAGGGTTAGGGTTAGGGTTAGGGTTAGGGTTAGGGTTAGGGTTAGGGTTAGGGTTAGGGTTAGGGTTAGGGTTAGGGTTAGGGTTAGGGTTAGGGTTAGGGTTAGGGTTAGGGTTAGGGTTAGGGTTAGGGTTAGGGTTAGGGTTAGGGTTAGGGTTAGGGTTAGGGTTAGGGTTAGGGTTAGGGTTAGGGTTAGGGTTAGGGTTAGGGTTAGGGTTAGGGTTAGGGTTAGGGTTAGGGTTAGGGTTAGGGTTAGGGTTAGGGTTAGGGTTAGGGTTAGGGTTAGGGTTAGGGTTAGGGTTAGGGTTAGGGTTAGGGTTAGGGTTAGGGTTAGGGTTAGGGTTAGGGTTAGGGTTAGGGTTAGGGTTAGGGTTAGGGTTAGGGTTAGGGTTAGGGTTAGGGTTAGGGTTAGGGTTAGGGTTAGGGTTAGGGTTAGGGTTAGGGTTAGGGTTAGGGTTAGGGTTAGGGTTAGGGTTAGGGTTAGGGTTAGGGTTAGGGTTAGGGTTAGGTTAGGGTTAGGGTTAGGGTTAGGGTTAGGGTTAGGGTTAGGGTTAGGGTTAGGGTTAGGGTTAGGGTTAGGGTTAGGGTTAGGGTTAGGGTTAGGGTTAGGGTTAGGGTTAGGGTTAGGGTTAGGGTTAGGGTTAGGGTTAGGGTTAGGGTTAGGGTTAGGGTTAGGGTTAGGGTTAGGGTTAGGGTTAGGGTTAGGGTTAGGGTTAGGGTTAGGGTTAGGGTTAGGGTTAGGGTTAGGGTTAGGGTTAGGGTTAGGGTTAGGGTTAGGGTTAGGGTTAGGGTTAGGGTTAGGGTTAGGGTTAGGGTTAGGGTTAGGGTTAGGGTTAGGGTTAGGGTTAGGGTTAGGGTTAGGGTTAGGGTTAGGGTTAGGGTTAGGGTTAGGGTTAGGGTTAGGGTTAGGGTTAGGGTTAGGGTTAGGGTTAGGGTTAGGGTTAGGGTTAGGGTTAGGGTTAGGGTTAGGGTTAGGGTTAGGGTTAGGGTTAGGGTTAGGGTTAGGGTTAGGGTTAGGGTTAGGGTTAGGGTTAGGGTTAGGGTTAGGGTTAGGGT
>JAVALU010001074.1:0-10000 GCA_030770095.1 Gila robusta | reverse complement strand
AGTTAAGTTAAAGTTAAAGTTAAAGTTAAAGTTAAGTTAAAGTTAAAGTTAAAGTTAAAGTTAAAGTTAAAGTTAAAGTTAAAGTTAAAGTTAAAGTTAAAGTTAAAGTTAAAGTTAAAGTTAAAGTTAAAGTTAAGTTAAAGTTAAAGTTAAAGTTAAAGTTAAAGTTAAAGTTAAAGTTAAAGTTAAAGTTAAAGTTAAAGTTAAAGTTAAAGTTAAAGTTAAAGTTAAAGTTAAAGTTAAAGTTAAGTTAAAGTTAAAGTTAAAGTTAAAGTTAAAGTTAAAGTTAAAGTTAAAGTTAAAGTTAAGTTAAAGTTAAAGTTAAAGTTAAAGTTAAAGTTAAAGTTAAAGTTAAAGTTAAAGTTAAAGTTAAAGTTAAAGTTAAAGTTAAAGTTAAAGTTAAAGTTAAAGTTAAAGTTAAAGTTAAAGTTAAAGTTAAAGTTAAAGTTAAAGTTAAAGTTAAAGTTAAAGTTAAAGTTAAAGTTAAGTTAAAGTTAAGTTAAAGTTAAAGTTAAAGTTAAAGTTAAGTTAAAGTTAAAGTTAAAGTTAAAGTTAAGTTAAAGTTAAAGTTAAAGTTAAAGTTAAAGTTAAAGTTAAAGTTAAAGTTAAAGTTAAAGTTAAAGTTAAAGTTAAAGTTAAAGTTAAAGTTAAAGTTAAGTTAAAGTTAAAGTTAAAGTTAAAGTTAAAGTTAAAGTTAAGTTAAAGTTAAAGTTAAAGTTAAAGTTAAAGTTAAAGTTAAAGTTAAAGTTAAAGTTAAAGTTAAGTTAAAGTTAAAGTTAAAGTTAAAGTTAAAGTTAAAGTTAAAGTTAAAGTTAAAGTTAAAGTTAAAGTTAAAGTTAAAGTTAAAGTTAAAGTTAAAGTTAAAGTTAAGTTAAAGTTAAAGTTAAAGTTAAAGTTAAGTTAAAGTTAAAGTTAAAGTTAAAGTTAAAGTTAAAGTTAAAGTTAAAGTTAAAGTTAAAGTTAAAGTTAAAGTTAAAGTTAAAGTTAAAGTTAAGTTAAAGTTAAAGTTAAAGTTAAAGTTAAAGTTAAAGTTAAAGTTAAAGTTAAAGTTAAAGTTAAAGTTAAAGTTAAAGTTAAAGTTAAAGTTAAGTTAAAGTTAAAGTTAAAGTTAAAGTTAAAGTTAAAGTTAAAGTTAAAGTTAAAGTTAAAGTTAAAGTTAAGTTAAAGTTAAAGTTAAAGTTAAAGTTAAAGTTAAAGTTAAAGTTAAAGTTAAAGTTAAAGTTAAAGTTAAGTTAAAGTTAAAGTTAAAGTTAAAGTTAAGTTAAAGTTAAAGTTAAAGTTAAAGTTAAAGTTAAAGTTAAAGTTAAAGTTAAAGTTAAAGTTAAAGTTAAAGTTAAAGTTAAAGTTAAAGTTAAAGTTAAAGTTAAAGTTAAAGTTAAAGTTAAAGTTAAAGTTAAGTTAAAGTTAAAGTTAAAGTTAAAGTTAAAGTTAAAGTTAAAGTTAAAGTTAAGTTAAAGTTAAAGTTAAAGTTAAAGTTAAAGTTAAAGTTAAAGTTAAAGTTAAAGTTAAAGTTAAGTTAAAGTTAAAGTTAAAGTTAAAGTTAAAGTTAAAGTTAAAGTTAAAGTTAAGTTAAAGTTAAAGTTAAAGTTAAAGTTAAAGTTAAAGTTAAGTTAAAGTTAAAGTTAAAGTTAAAGTTAAAGTTAAAGTTAAAGTTAAAGTTAAGTTAAAGTTAAAGTTAAAGTTAAAGTTAAAGTTAAGTTAAAGTTAAAGTTAAAGTTAAAGTTAAAGTTAAAGTTAAAGTTAAAGTTAAAGTTAAAGTTAAAGTTAAAGTTAAGTTAAAGTTAAAGTTAAAGTTAAAGTTAAGTTAAAGTTAAGTTAAAGTTAAAGTTAAAGTTAAAGTTAAAGTTAAAGTTAAAGTTAAAGTTAAAGTTAAAGTTAAAGTTAAAGTTAAAGTTAAAGTTAAAGTTAAAGTTAAAGTTAAAGTTAAAGTTAAAGTTAAAGTTAAAGTTAAAGTTAAAGTTAAAGTTAAAGTTAAAGTTAAAGTTAAGTTAAAGTTAAAGTTAAAGTTAAAGTTAAAGTTAAAGTTAAAGTTAAAGTTAAAGTTAAAGTTAAAGTTAAGTTAAAGTTAAAGTTAAAGTTAAAGTTAAGTTAAAGTTAAAGTTAAAGTTAAAGTTAAAGTTAAAGTTAAAGTTAAAGTTAAAGTTAAAGTTAAAGTTAAGTTAAAGTTAAAGTTAAAGTTAAAGTTAAAGTTAAAGTTAAAGTTAAGTTAAAGTTAAAGTTAAGTTAAAGTTAAAGTTAAAGTTAAAGTTAAAGTTAAAGTTAAAGTTAAAGTTAAAGTTAAAGTTAAAGTTAAAGTTAAGTTAAAGTTAAAGTTAAAGTTAAAGTTAAAGTTAAAGTTAAAGTTAAAGTTAAAGTTAAAGTTAAAGTTAAGTTAAAGTTAAAGTTAAAGTTAAAGTTAAAGTTAAAGTTAAAGTTAAAGTTAAAGTTAAAGTTAAAGTTAAAGTTAAAGTTAAAGTTAAAGTTAAAGTTAAAGTTAAAGTTAAAGTTAAAGTTAAGTTAAAGTTAAAGTTAAAGTTAAAGTTAAAGTTAAAGTTAAAGTTAAAGTTAAAGTTAAAGTTAAGTTAAAGTTAAAGTTAAAGTTAAAGTTAAAGTTAAAGTTAAAGTTAAAGTTAAAGTTAAAGTTAAGTTAAAGTTAAAGTTAAAGTTAAAGTTAAAGTTAAAGTTAAAGTTAAAGTTAAAGTTAAAGTTAAAGTTAAGTTAAAGTTAAAGTTAAAGTTAAAGTTAAAGTTAAGTTAAAGTTAAAGTTAAAGTTAAAGTTAAAGTTAAAGTTAAAGTTAAAGTTAAAGTTAAAGTTAAGTTAAAGTTACAGTTAAAGTTAAAGTTAAAGTTAAAGTTAAAGTTAAAGTTAAAGTTAAAGTTAAAGTTAAAGTTAAGTTAAAGTTAAAGTTAAGTTAAAGTTAAAGTTAAAGTTAAAGTTAAAGTTAAAGTTAAAGTTAAAGTTAAGTTAAAGTTAAAGTTAAGTTAAAGTTAAAGTTAAAGTTAAGTTAAAGTTAAAGTTAAAGTTACAGTTAAAGTTAAAGTTAAAGTTAAAGTTAAAGTTAAAGTTAAAGTTAAGTTAAAGTTAAAGTTAAAGTTAAAGTTAAAGTTAAGTTAAAGTTAAAGTTAAGTTAAAGTTAAAGTTAAAGTTAAAGTTAAGTTAAAGTTAAAGTTAAGTTAAAGTTAAAGTTAAAGTTAAGTTAAAGTTAAAGTTAAAGTTAAGTTAAAGTTAAAGTTAAAGTTAAAGTTAAAGTTAAAGTTAAAGTTAAAGTTAAAGTTAAAGTTAAAGTTAAAGTTAAAGTTAAAGTTAAAGTTAAAGTTAAAGTTAAGTTAAAGTTAAAGTTAAAGTTAAAGTTAAAGTTAAAGTTAAAGTTAAAGTTAAAGTTAAGTTAAAGTTAAAGTTAAAGTTAAAGTTAAGTTAAAGTTAAAGTTAAGTTAAAGTTAAAGTTAAAGTTAAGTTAAAGTTAAAGTTAAAGTTAAAGTTAAGTTAAAGTTAAAGTTAAAGTTAAAGTTAAAGTTAAAGTTAAAGTTAAAGTTAAAGTTAAGTTAAAGTTAAAGTTAAAGTTAAAGTTAAAGTTAAAGTTAAAGTTAAAGTTAAAGTTAAAGTTAAAGTTAAGTTAAAGTTAAAGTTAAAGTTAAAGTTAAAGTTAAAGTTAAAGTTAAGTTAAAGTTAAAGTTAAAGTTAAAGTTAAAGTTACAGTTAAAGTTAAAGTTAAAGTTAAAGTTAAAGTTAAGTTAAAGTTAAAGTTAAAGTTAAAGTTAAGTTAAAGTTAAAGTTAAAGTTAAAGTTAAAGTTAAAGTTAAAGTTAAAGTTAAAGTTAAAGTTAAGTTAAAGTTAAAGTTAAAGTTAAAGTTAAAGTTAAAGTTAAAGTTAAAGTTAAAGTTAAAGTTAAAGTTAAAGTTAAAGTTAAAGTTAAAGTTAAGTTAAAGTTAAAGTTAAAGTTAAAGTTAAAGTTAAAGTTAAAGTTAAAGTTAAAGTTAAAGTTAAAGTTAAGTTAAAGTTAAAGTTAAAGTTAAAGTTAAGTTAAAGTTAAAGTTAAAGTTAAAGTTAAAGTTAAAGTTAAAGTTAAAGTTAAGTTAAAGTTAAAGTTAAAGTTAAAGTTAAAGTTAAAGTTAAAGTTAAAGTTAAAGTTAAAGTTAAAGTTAAAGTTAAAGTTAAAGTTAAAGTTAAAGTTAAAGTTAAAGTTAAGTTAAAGTTAAAGTTAAAGTTAAAGTTAAAGTTAAAGTTAAAGTTAAAGTTAAAGTTAAGTTAAAGTTAAAGTTAAGTTAAAGTTAAAGTTAAAGTTAAAGTTAAAGTTAAGTTAAAGTTAAAGTTAAAGTTAAAGTTAAAGTTAAAGTTAAAGTTAAAGTTAAAGTTAAAGTTAAAGTTAAAGTTAAAGTTAAAGTTAAAGTTAAAGTTAAGTTAAAGTTAAAGTTAAAGTTAAAGTTAAAGTTAAAGTTAAAGTTAAAGTTAAAGTTAAGTTAAAGTTAAAGTTAAAGTTAAAGTTAAAGTTAAAGTTAAAGTTAAAGTTAAGTTAAAGTTAAAGTTAAGTTAAAGTTAAAGTTAAAGTTAAGTTAAAGTTAAAGTTAAAGTTAAAGTTAAAGTTAAAGTTAAAGTTAAAGTTAAAGTTAAAGTTAAAGTTAAAGTTAAAGTTAAAGTTAAGTTAAAGTTAAAGTTAAAGTTAAAGTTAAAGTTAAAGTTAAAGTTAAAGTTAAAGTTAAAGTTAAAGTTAAAGTTAAAGTTAACGTTAAAGTTAAAGTTAAAGTTAAGTTAAAGTTAAAGTTAAAGTTAAAGTTAAAGTTAAGTTAAAGTTAAAGTTAAAGTTAAGTTAAAGTTAAAGTTAAAGTTAAAGTTAAAGTTAAAGTTAAAGTTAAAGTTAAGTTAAAGTTAAAGTTAAGTTAAAGTTAAAGTTAAGTTAAAGTTAAAGTTAAAGTTAAGTTAAAGTTAAAGTTAAAGTTAAAGTTAAGTTAAAGTTAAAGTTAAGTTAAAGTTAAAGTTAAAGTTAAAGTTAAAGTTAAAGTTAAGTTAAAGTTAAAGTTAAAGTTAAAGTTAAGTTAAAGTTAAAGTTAAAGTTAAAGTTAAAGTTAAAGTTAAGTTAAAGTTAAAGTTAAAGTTAAAGTTAAAGTTAAAGTTAAAGTTAAAGTTAAGTTAAAGTTAAAGTTAAGTTAAAGTTAAAGTTAAAGTTAAAGTTAAAGTTAAAGTTAAAGTTAAGTTAAAGTTAAAGTTAAAGTTAAAGTTAAGTTAAAGTTAAAGTTAAAGTTAAAGTTAAAGTTAAAGTTAAAGTTAAGTTAAAGTTAAAGTTAAAGTTAAGTTAAAGTTAAAGTTAAAGTTAAAGTTAAAGTTAAGTTAAAGTTAAAGTTAAAGTTAAAGTTAAAGTTAAAGTTAAAGTTAAAGTTAAAGTTAAGTTAAAGTTAAAGTTAAAGTTAAGTTAAAGTTAAAGTTAAAGTTAAGTTAAAGTTAAGTTAAAGTTAAAGTTAAAGTTAAAGTTAAAGTTAAGTTAAAGTTAAAGTTAAAGTTAAAGTTAAAGTTAAAGTTAAAGTTAAAGTTAAAGTTAAAGTTAAAGTTAAGTTAAAGTTAAGTTAAAGTTAAAGTTAAAGTTAAAGTTAAAGTTAAAGTTAAGTTAAAGTTAAAGTTAAAGTTAAAGTTAAAGTTAAGTTAAGTTAAAGTTAAAGTTACAGTTAAAGTTAAAGTTAACGTTAAAGTTAAAGTTAAAGTTAAAGTTAAAGTTAAAGTTAAGTTAAAGTTAAAGTTAAAGTTAAGTTAAGTTAAAGTTAAAGTTAAAGTTAAAGTTAAGTTAAAGTTAAAGTTAAGTTAAAGTTAAAGTTAAAGTTAAAGTTAAAGTTAAGTTAAAGTTAAAGTTAAAGTTAAGTTAAAGTTAAAGTTAAAGTTAAAGTTAAAGTTAAAGTTAAGTTAAAGTTAAAGTTAAAGTTAAAGTTAAAGTTAAAGTTAAAGTTAAGTTAAAGTTAAAGTTAAAGTTAAGTTAAAGTTAAAGTTAAAGTTAAAGTTAAGTTAAAGTTAAAGTTAAAGTTAAGTTAAAGTTAAAGTTAAAGTTAAAGTTAAAGTTAAGTTAAAGTTAAAGTTAAAGTTAAAGTTAAAGTTAAAGTTAAAGTTAAAGTTAAAGTTAAAGTTAAGTTAAAGTTAAAGTTAAAGTTAAAGTTAAAGTTAAAGTTAAAGTTAAAGTTAAAGTTAAAGTTAAGTTAAAGTTAAAGTTAAAGTTAAAGTTAAAGTTAAAGTTAAAGTTAAGTTAAAGTTAAAGTTAAAGTTAAAGTTAAAGTTAAAGTTAAAGTTAAAGTTAAAGTTAAGTTAAGTTAAAGTTAAAGTTAAAGTTAAGTTAAAGTTAAAGTTAAAGTTAAAGTTAAAGTTAAAGTTAAAGTTAAGTTAAAGTTAAAGTTAAAGTTAAGTTAAAGTTAAAGTTAAAGTTAAAGTTAAAGTTAAAGTTAAGTTAAAGTTAAAGTTAAAGTTAAAGTTAAAGTTAAGTTAAAGTTAAAGTTAAAGTTAAGTTAAAGTTAAGTTAAAGTTAAAGTTAAAGTTAAAGTTAAAGTTAAGTTAAAGTTAAAGTTAAAGTTAAAGTTAAAGTTAAAGTTAAAGTTAAAGTTAAGTTAAAGTTAAGTTAAAGTTAAAGTTAAGTTAAAGTTAAAGTTAAAGTTAAAGTTAAGTTAAAGTTAAAGTTAAAGTTAAAGTTAAAGTTAAGTTAAAGTTAAAGTTAAAGTTAAAGTTAAAGTTAAGTTAAAGTTAAAGTTAAAGTTAAAGTTAAAGTTAAGTTAAAGTTAAAGTTAAAGTTAAGTTAAAGTTAAAGTTAAAGTTAAAGTTAAGTTAAAGTTAAAGTTAAGTTAAAGTTAAAGTTAAAGTTAAAGTTAAAGTTAAGTTAAAGTTAAAGTTAAAGTTAAGTTAAAGTTAAAGTTAAAGTTAAAGTTAAAGTTAAAGTTAAAGTTAAAGTTAAAGTTAAAGTTAAAGTTAAAGTTAAAGTTAAAGTTAAGTTAAAGTTAAAGTTAAGTTAAAGTTAAAGTTAAAGTTAAAGTTAAGTTAAAGTTAAAGTTAAAGTTAAAGTTAAAGTTAAAGTTAAAGTTAAGTTAAAGTTAAGTTAAAGTTAAAGTTAAAGTTAAGTTAAAGTTAAAGTTAAAGTTAAAGTTAAAGTTAAAGTTAAAGTTAAGTTAAAGTTAAAGTTAAGTTAAAGTTAAAGTTAAAGTTAAGTTAAAGTTAAAGTTAAGTTAAAGTTAAAGTTAAGTTAAAGTTAAAGTTAAAGTTAAAGTTAAAGTTAAGTTAAAGTTAAAGTTAAAGTTAAGTTAAAGTTAAAGTTAAAGTTAAAGTTAAAGTTAAAGTTAAAGTTAAAGTTAAAGTTAAAGTTAAGTTAAAGTTAAAGTTAAAGTTAAAGTTAAGTTAAAGTTAAGTTAAAGTTAAGTTAAAGTTAAAGTTAAGTTAAGTTAAAGTTAAAGTTAAAGTTAAGTTAAAGTTAAAGTTAAGTTAAAGTTAAAGTTAAAGTTAAAGTTAAAGTTAAAGTTAAGTTAAAGTTAAAGTTAAAGTTAAGTTAAAGTTAAAGTTAAAGTTAAAGTTAAAGTTAAAGTTAAAGTTAAAGTTAAAGTTAAAGTTACAGTTAAGTTAAAGTTAAAGTTAAAGTTAAAGTTAAGTTAAAGTTAAAGTTAAGTTAAAGTTAAAGTTAAGTTAAAGTTAAAGTTAAAGTTAAAGTTACAGTTAAAGTTAAAGTTAAAGTTAAGTTAAAGTTAAGTTAAAGTTAAAGTTAAAGTTAAAGTTAAGTTAAAGTTACAGTTAAGTTAAAGTTAAAGTTAAGTTAAAGTTAAAGTTAAAGTTAAAGTTAAAGTTAAAGTTAAGTTAAAGTTAAAGTTAAAGTTAAGTTAAAGTTAAGTTAAAGTTAAAGTTAAGTTAAAGTTAAAGTTAAAGTTAAAGTTAAGTTAAAGTTAAAGTTAAAGTTACAGTTAAAGTTAAAGTTAAAGTTAAAGTTAAAGTTAACGTTAAAGTTAAAGTTAAAGTTACAGTTAAAGTTAAAGTTAAGTTAAGTTAAAGTTAAGTTAAAGTTAAAGTTAAAGTTAAAGTTAAAGTTAAAGTTAACGTTAAGTTACAGTTAAAGTTAAGTTAAAGTTAAAGTTAAAGTTAAAGTTAAGTTAAAGTTAAAGTTAAAGTTAAAGTTAAAGTTAAAGTTCAAGTTAAAGTTAAGTTAAAGTTAAAGTTAAAGTTAAGTTAAAGTTAAAGTTAAAGTTAAAGTTAAGTTAAAGTTAAAGTTAAAGTTAAAGTTAAGTTAAAGTTAAAGTTAAAGTTAAAGTTACAGTTAAAGTTAAAGTTAAGTTAAAGTTAAAGTTAAGTTAAAGTTAAAGTTAAAGTTAAAGTTAACGTTAAAGTTAAAGTTACAGTTAAAGTTAAAGTTCAAGTTAAAGTTAAAGTTAAAGTTAAGTTAAAGTTAAAGTTAAAGTTAAAGTTAAAGTTAAAGTTAAAGTTACAGTTAAAGTTAAAGTTAAAGTTACAGTTAAAGTTACAGTTAAAGTTAAAGTTAAAGTTACAGTTAAAGTTAAAGTTAAGTTAAAGTTAACGTTAAGTTAAAGTTAAAGTTAAAGTTAAAGTTAAAGTTAAGTTAAAGTTAAAGTTAAGTTAAAGTTAAAGTTAAAGTTAAAGTTAACGTTAAAGTTAAGTTAAAGTTAAAGTTACAGTTAAAGTTAAAGTTAAAGTTACAGTTAAAGTTAAAGTTAAAGTTAAAGTTAAAGTTAAGTTAAAGTTAAAGTTAAGTTAAAGTTAAAGTTAAAGTTACAGTTAAAGTTAAGTTAAAGTTAAAGTTAAAGTTAAAGTTAAAGTTAAAGTTACAGTTAAAGTTAAAGTTAAAGTTAAAGTTAAGTTAAAGTTAAAGTTAAGTTAACGTTAAAGTTAAAGTTACAGTTAAAGTTAAAGTTAACAGTTAAGTTAAGTTAAAGTTAAGTTAAAGTTAAAGTTAAAGTTAAGTTAAAGTTACAGTTAAAGTTAAAGTTAAGTTAAAGTTAAGTTAAAGTTAAAGTTAAAGTTCAAGTTAAGTTCCAGATACAAGTTACAACAGTTTTACGCGTTTAAGTTTAAACGTAGAGTTACAAGTTACCGTTAACACGTTAACACGTTCCCGTTAAAGTTACAAGTTTAAAGGTTAAAAGTTCGAGTTAACGTTCAAGTAGTTACAACGTTACATGTTCAAGTTACAAGTTAAGTTCACAGTTAAAGTTAAAGTCCCCGTTAGCAGTTCAACGTTTCACCACGGTTACCAGTTTACCGTTAAAGTTAAAAGTTTAACAGTTACAGGTAACGATCCGATGCGAACCGTTACACGCTTAACCGTTCCCGTTCACAGTTCACGTTCCAAGTTACAGTTACCAGTTACACCGTTACAAAGTCTCAAACGTTCAGGTTCACAGTATAAAGTTCACCGTATACGTTCAGATCCTCGTTCCACGTACAACGTTCCAAGTACACCAACGTTCACCGTTTACGTTACCATTAAGTTAAAGTTCAACAAGCCGTTACCGTTCCAGTTACCCGTTAACACCCGGTTCAACGTTCGACAGTTGACCGGTTCACGTTCCCGTTCCCTAACCAGGTTAACAGTACCCGTTTACACCGTTCAGGTCCAGTTACAGATCCCAGTTCCCGAAAATATACAGTTAACGTAACAGTTCCAGATCACATTCACGATAAGTTCCACACACGTTCCCGTTTACGTTCAATCCAGTCACAATTTTCCGTTCCGTTCCACACGTAACCACTTAACTAGAAACCTTATTACCCGATCCAGAACACCGTACCCTGTACAAGATCAAGTTAAAGTTACCGTCAGTATAACAATTTTCTAACCGTTCCCGCTCCAACTACCAAGTACCCGTTCCCCATTTAACAGATCCAGTTTCCTTACAAGTTACGTACCATCGATACCCGAACCCTTTACTTTACCTAACCCTAACCAGATAAACTACCCGGTCACCCTAACCTATTCCGATACCCTAACCCTATCCATAAACCTATACCCGAACCCGAACCCGAACCCGAACCCTTAAACCCTACCCGAACATAACCTACACT